>JBCFYV010000003.1:0-245925 GCA_039000515.1 Timema cristinae | reverse complement strand
TCATCAACTACACAATACAGTATCCTTCGTGAGAAATGCTGCCTAGTCTGCAATGTTACATCAGCTGCCTTGATACTTTTAGTAATATTCATATTAGTTTTAATAAGGAGAAATATCAATTTATAATATAAGGAACATACTTGAATGGAGCAACTAATTAGATTAAATGGTACAACTTCTTTGGCCAATTAAACAATATAAATATGAAACATAACAGGGACATAATTTATTCAATGAGAAACTAATATATCAAGATATTAAGTTAAATAAGACTGGTGCAATAACATTTCTAAAAAATCATCATTGAGCAATATTGTTAAATAGTAAAGTTCTGAAATTAATTAGCATAAAACAGGGAGAAAATATAAATCTGTAGTAGCAGATTATAAGCATAACTGATAAGCAAAATGAAAAGTGGAAATTGGCAAATTGAATTTATTAGTTATTAATAGAATAACTTAAAGACTCTACAAAATTTTGAGTACTTGAGAAAAGATTATGGGTTTTATGAAGGTTATGACTTTAGAAAAGTAATAGGTTAATTGTATGCCAACAATAGTGAGCTTATTAGTTGGATAGTGAAATATACTGGTAAGCAGTTTGAAAACATGTTGACAAGAAAGATATGTTCTGTAATGTTTAAGATATTTTAACAGTGACAATGGAGAGATGATTGATAGAAAGGTTAAAATAGTATACTATGTTGTTATTCTTGTACCTTACACATGTAAAAAATAATTAACAGTATGAAATCAACATGAAATATATTAAAATGAGAGTTGAGACATAACAAGTAACTTATTTCACAAAATTATTAAAAGATTGTAAAGGATTTAATGTTAAAGACTTGTTATTTCGTGTCAAATGGTTTCTAAAAATTTGCTTGTGTCAACTATTGAGACAAGATTGATTGTAGATTTGATGGAAATCAACTGATGTGTCATCCAGGTTATGCTATAATCAGTTATGATATATTTTAAATACAAGATCATATAAAGAAGTAATGATTGTTATGAAAGATGTGTAACCGAAAAGGAAACAAATCTTGATGTTTTGAAAAGTTTGAATAAAGTAACTTCCTTATCTGTGTAGTTTAATTCCTTTCCTTATAATATAATTTGTTGCTACTCTTGGCTGGGTGACAACATGTTTTGGTGCATACACCATCATCAGGTCTGAGGCAAACCAATGCAATCTTCATGTTATGTTTCATCCTTTATATTGTTTAATTGACCAAAGAAGTTGTACCAATTTATCTAATTAGCTGTTCCATTCAAGTACATTCCTTATATTATAAATTGATAATTTTAGAATAGCAGGCAGGTGGCAGAGATTATACTAATTGTGTATCACAATACAGTATCCAATACATATCCCCATCTGGAAGGCTTCATTTGCTGTAATGGTTTCTCTGTATCCTCGATGATATGCAATCATGATACGTGTATCGCCAACATACATTTTTCTCAAAAAAATAGAAATTATGTTTGAGATTTTCAAAATTAAAATTTTTGAAAATGTGTCAGAAATGTATTTTCGCCCTTACTGGGTTGTGTGACACATCAAAGTAACACCCTTTAAAAGAACTTTAAACCAAGCTCTGGATAAGCTCTTTAGCACCAATGGTTGCAGAGTAATTGGCATTGTTGTACATTGAATGCACAGTAATTCAGGCATTATTTTCAATTTTAAAGAATTAATAGAAAAATACTTATTCAAAAAATCCAAAATTTTGGATTTTCCATGTGAGCCATATACAGGCCTACATCTCAGACACCAAAAATCAGAGGAATCTGATACATTAAAGTTTGATTCACACTGATAGGACTGTGTTGGGACTGTGTTCGTACTGTGCTGGACCGTGACCTTGGGAAATCACTTTTGAAACGATCCAAGACGACACAGTCACAGGACGGCCTGAGCACAGTCCTATGAGTGTGAATCAAAAACGGTCTTACAAGATAACTCTTATGGGAATGACCTGTTCAAAGATTGTTGGCAGCACGACACAGTCCCAGCACAGTCTGCGCACAGTCCTATCATTGTGAATCAACCGTAAGGCTCAAAATGGCAAACATGTTTTTCTGCAAACCCCCTTCAATAGCAGAAGTGCAGTTTTTAGTTATAAATCAACATTTAGCATTGTTCTTTTTGCCTTGGTCAATACGAATTGTAATTATTTATTCATCAATGTTGGATGTCAGGATAGTATTTAAAATTGTGGCGTTTTTGAAAACTGTGCCTATTAAAAAATCAGAACGAAAGACCTTGAACATTCCAAAACCTCAACGCTTGGAAGGAAGGGATACAGAATTTTTTTTTATTGGGGATGAAGCATTTGACTTTAACCCAACATTAATTTAAGTCTTTATAGGAATTAATCCTAAAGGTTCCCAAAAAGTTT
This sequence comes from Timema cristinae, assembly GCA_039000515.1. NCBI lineage: Eukaryota > Metazoa > Arthropoda > Insecta > Phasmatodea > Timematidae > Timema > Timema cristinae. Next base: position 243,521 of record JBCFYV010000003.1, on the reverse strand, counting down.
TTAATCATAGGGTTATTCAGAGCTGACATAGTTGTCGAAAAGGTTTTGGAATTTCTTCATTTGTGTTTAGAGTACTTGGGAAATCCCTACAATTACAACCAGAAAAAGTTGCACTTATTGTGCTAGCTCTAGCCCACCTTCACAATTTCATGCAAAGAAACAAACAATCAATGAATAATTATTCACCACCAGGAAGTATGGATTCTGAAGTAGAAGAACAATTATTAATTGCTGGGGATTGATAGACATAAAATATGAAGATAACAACTTACTTCTGCTCAGATTTTTGTTTATTTTCTGAGATATTTAACATGTACTTTCTGAACTGGCCGAGTATATCAGCACACAAGAATTTCTAAGAGTGAGAGCAAAAGGGCCTACCAATTGTGATGGAAAAGGTATTTTCACATATCTTTCAGGGTTCTTTTACAAGCCACAATGAACAGGGGACTGGTGGCTTTACTTACCCTTCTAAGGAAGTTGTGTTACACCTGGCTGGGTTTGAACCCACAAATATTGGGGCCCTGAGGCGAGCACTTTACCCCAAGACCAAAGAGATCAACTCCTCTCAGATGTTCCACGAAAAGAGTTCTAGCAACCGAAAATGCGAAATAAGAAAAGAATTAGCAGGTTTATCTTTATCCAACAAGAATTGTATACTTTTGAAAGCAAACCATGTGCTTTTGAATACCTACTTTATCAGCACCTGTAGTAATACGAGAATAAAATTAATAAAGAATATTTTAAACACCCTTTTATTATATATATAAAATATTTCTATAAACCTGCCCAACTGCAATAACTGTTACGGTTTTAGTTTAGTGGTTTTAAAAATAAAATTGAATATAACATTCAAAATATTATTAAAATGTAACTAAAATAATGTTTTTATTAATAAATATATATTATGGTTTATATAGTAACAAAACTAACACATTTATTATTGATTACCTTTGCTCGTTCTGACACTTTTTTAATTTCACCTTTTTCTATTTTCAGTGCTGACAATAAGTTTGTAATTTTTTTCTTGCATTCACATCGGTTGCCAGTTTTCCTGCTATTTCTTCCCACACATCATTGTGTTGAATTATATTAAAATGCTGTGTATGTTTCGCACTCCTCAACAATGTTTTCTGCTCACACATTTAATAAGGCTCAATGAAAAACACTTTCCTCGGTCCATTCATCTTAATGCACTAAGAAAACTGGGTGACACAACAGTGTTTGGTTCGAAGCAACTCCAGATATGCCGTGACCTCACCACATTTCTTCCTGATACGACTCAAAGCATGTCACAGAGAACTGACGTTATAATGTTTGGGTCGAGGTTACAAGGTCCATCCAAATTACCATTTTTAGTATAGAGCATCTGTTATGATGCAATGTTACAAGTGTGGATTCTGCTTTACACTAAAAACTAAAGTGTCAACAGGAGTTTATGATATTCCAATGAATGTTATGAACATTTATGCTAACATAAAATGATGCGGTACTTCAGATAAAATACTTGACCATCTCCTATTAAGATTATAAGGGCCTAATTTCAATTGTGAGCTTTTGATTTATTTCTTCCCTGAAAGCAGATGTGTTTATTTTCTAGAGGTTTAGTTAATTTTATTCAATGCCATTTACACACTAGGAGATGTAGATATGAAGGCCTCGTCGAAAATGGGAACAAAGTATTTGTTGCAATTTGGGTATTGTCAAACCATGATTCAGAATGTATCAATCATAGCTTGGTTCCAGCTCAGAGTATTTAAAATAAGTTGGTGTTCTTGGGCATTTTTATTCTGATGTGAATAAATTTCGCACTACTTGGATTGTTTTATGATTATTTTATTTCATATTTTAAGTAAGAAAACATGTTCCCAGACTTTTGTTTGTTTGTAATATATGAAATTTCTGACTTATTCCTGTTTTTTCCCAAAGACAAATTCTCAGCTGATGCCCATTTTCCCAGATGGTAGACACCCTAACCACCAATCTAATGTGCCATGGGACCAAACCCATTTGGCACTATCTTTGTCAAAAGACAGCGGCCGCTCGGTTGGGGGCTGATGGTGGTGGTGGTGGGTGTTATCATCATCATCATCATAGTCATTATTATTATTATTATTATTATTATTATTATCACCACGTCTTACTACTCGTTCGTAACATACATACTTATGCTAATTTGTAATGATAGGGTGTTGTGAGATGAAATGGAAGACCTACAGTTTAACGTGGAATCTGAACCACGGTGGAGGCCTGGCATTCCTCACATTCACAAGTTGTGGTTAATACGCGTCTTGTTAGAGGTGAAGGAAGGGTTTGGTAATCAAATAAATCTGTGCCGGGACCGAGGATTGAACCCCGGACCACCAGCACAGAAGTCCGACACCTTATCCCTAGACCGCCAAGTAACCCGACATATTGGAGTTTTTTTTATCTATCCATCCTATCTGACTTGATCTTAACTTGCTGTACCATTCCATTCACTAATAAATTAGAATTTCAATTTAATATTGGCAAAATAAAATATTTGATTTTCTTAATATAAGATGATGTCGTATCGTAAGGGATCTACCAAGTAATCATCTAGTAGGCCTATGTTTACGTTTGATTTCAAATTTTAATAAGTTGTCTGAATGTTGGAAAAATACAAAAATATAATTTCAAATAAATATAATTATAATATAATTTGATTCACACCTTGTGAGTAAAATAATGATATACTTATTAAATCTTTAATGACTTGCTCTTTTAAGTAAAATCCAGTGTATTCTATGATAATGTTCTTAGTAAAACCCCTATAATGGCCATCTTGAGTGTGTATTAAAGAGAGATTGTACCACAATATCACACATTTTAGGCTTTTTTTTTCAGACAAAATATTCCTTTCTGTCACTAGCAAGCCAAAGGCACACCTCAAAATGGGTTCAGAAATTACTTTTTTTTAAACATGCAATAATCTTATACAGTGACCACATTTCACTCTTTTCCGTAGCAAACCAAACTCTTGCAAAGGAAGCACTATTGTCTCTTTGTCCTGTTTAGAAAAATCTTGAATACAAAACTAATAATTTTACACAAACTTTTTCATTTTAATTTAACCAAGTAAAAGAATAAAACCCAAATAAAAAAGGAGATGACGTTATAAATATTGGCCTAGGCTAAAATTTAAAAAACTTATTGTTCTTAACCAACCAACCTTTTATGCTTTAATAAATTTAGAATTTACAATAATATTTATCAAAATAAACACTTTAATTTGAATTTGAGTTGATGACGTCCTCCACCAGAAACAATCATGAGTAGGCCTACACATTATAATGCAAGCCACTTGAGTCAACACAAAGTTCTAAGTCAATATTTACATTCCTTTGTTTCGCCTGTGATTGGAGTGAGTTTTGAATTAATTGCTTTTACTATCCATTTGGGGTATACGCTTAAGTACTAACTACACTAATGGGTCATGGATGAGGAAGGTTAACTTTAGAGGAAGTGTACATGCATTTGCATGGTGATAGAGTGGGAAACCATTTAGGAAAAAAACCCACCTCAGTACACCTGATTGGGATTGAACCTTGATCTCCCTGTCATCGGCAGTCTAGTCTATTGAGAAAATATAGCCCTAGACCATGTGACCACCGAAGCAGGTGATCTTAGTGCTTTTTGATTTGCCACCTACTTGAGTATGTAATTATAACAATAATTAATATATATGTATATAATATTGATCTTGAATAATGACAATTATAACAATAATTATATATATAATATTGATCTTGAATAATGATATTGATAACAATGAACAATATCATAAAATGGGAGAGATCAAGCATACAATCACCAATAATTTCATTAAACTATACATACTGGCAATCATAATTAGTGATCACAATAGATACATTATGGTTCTGGCCAATATATCACTCAATGACGTGTGAACAAGCGTAAAAGATTCACTCACACCCCTTTGAGATATAGAGGGGAAAACTTGAAGAACTTCAATACATTAAAACAACTGCAGTTAAGTCAATCATTATAAGTAACTCCGACCTTGTTAGCAGTGGGCAAGTTTAATTGTGGGTAGGACCATTTGACTTGTTAGAGCCTAGAAGGAGGGTCAAGTCAAATTGTACATGAGAATAAATATAAATTTAATTGTTAGAATTATTCTGTATTTAACTGTAGAATGCTATTCCTTCATAAAATTGACTACTAATGTTTGCTCCCCTCGCCAGTACCTTCAGTTGGCCTTGAAACTTCACTATAGCAGATAGTGTTTCCCTTGTGGCGTGCTTTGTGCTCTAGGTCTAGCAGAAGCTCAGTCGTACGAGTGTTTAGCATTAATGAAACACTTTACCAATGTAGTGACAATGGTATCTTAAATCCCAAAACAAAGTCTTGCTTCCTACTACACATGAGAACATGGTAATAAACCATAAAACAAAACAGCCCGAAATTGAAACCTACAATGTAACCAAGGGTGCACTTGACATGCTTGATCAAATATGCCAAAATATTAACTGCAGTAGAAAAACCAAACGTTGGCCTCTTTATATTGTATATGGAATGCTCAACGTAATATTTGTAAATTCTTAAAATGTCACAAGGTTCAAAGAAACAAAGAAAAGATTTCCTAAAAAACCTAAATGAGAAGCTGGTAAAAATCCATATGGAAGAACGCTTGAAAATAAAATCACTGCAATGTCCACTTTGGCAAATGATTGCTCATATACTTGAAGTATCATACCAACAGCAAGCAGAGACCTATGCTGCAGCTAAAAGGACGATGTGTTACCTTTGCCCTTCCAAAAAAAAGGCGCATGACCATGACATTTTACAGCCACTTTTCTCGTGCCATCACAGGGCAACGTCCTGTGTGTCATGTAATCAAGTTATGTAAACAAAATTACAATTGACAAAAAAACATTTGAACTAATTTATAATAGTTTTCATTTTGTCAATAATGTAATTATGTTTTCAATATAATAAATGTATAGTATTAAAATTTACGAATGTTTAACATTCATGTCCCACACAGAGGTGTTTAGCAGTATAGGGTTAAATTAGATTTAATACTGTAATTAAGGTTATATAAAAAGGTAGGCTAATAATAAAATAGGAAAAATATACAACCTCGATGGGTATGGTATTTTTTTAGGCATATTTTAAATGATGCCATGAATACACCAAAATGTCCATTTTTCTGAGAGATTTCACAAATTAACATTTCATTTCATAATTACATAATTATAAAACAAAAGGGTTTCTAAACAAAACAGACTCTAGTGTAGCGCCAAGTGTACCAATAATCCCACTTTATTTCTTTTCATTCATTCGAATTAAAAATAAAAAGGTAGAAGGATTTAAGCGTGATAGGTGACTGATAATATTATACATTTTAGTCACGTAACGGAACCTAACAAAACCATTGATCTCTATAATATAACTGGATGGACATACACACATACACATTTCCAAGGACAAAAAAGTGACGTTCTAGTTTATCTTCTGCTACACTGTAGGGGGACAGATTTAACGGTTTCTTCCAATGTTCTTATGCGAAAACATGTATCTGATGAATAAAAGTGTTATTGTTTGAAAATAGTGAAAACCACTATTTCTTGAAGAAACATTTGCATTAAAGGTTATACAATTTAGTTTTACAGGTAATACTGTACAAATACGTATATAATCTTTAACATATTTAAATAATTATGTAGTTATCCTCAATGTTGTTTACAGTCTGTCAAGACTACACTTATATTTAAAGTTGGTTATTAGTTTATATATTGGTTTTATAAAGAAAATTGCATTGAAAGTTTGATAAATATAACGAATAAAGTATCTTGAAACTTGATTACATTTGTTTGAATTACAAAATTTGTGTAGAAGTCTTACGTTCAAATGATAATTTAGGTTATAGTAAGTATGGTATCTATTAAACCCAGTTTTTAGTAATAACCCCAATCTGTAAGGCTTTATTCCGTACCAGAATATTATCATACATATAATATTTTTGTAAGATAAACAGCCATATAGAACAGAATTAGAAATTTCCTTCTGGAAGGTCTTTTATTCTACCTAAACACAATTATAGGGTAGGATTCTGGTACGAGATAAAGTCTTACAAGCGAGCTTCCTTCAAAAATCATCGTATATATTACGCTGCATCAACTTATTTAAAGAAAAAACTAACCGGTTTTGAACTTTGTTATGTTTTTCAACGCTTTTACTGACATATTTATTTCATTTAACTAATCAAACATTGATTTATTTCATATAGTCAATCAAATTAATTAACTATGTCAAAATGCCACATTGCCTTGTATGTGTGCAGAAGAGAAAGAGAAACACGAAAGTTTCCTTTCCTTTTACACTATGGTGTGCAGACGACAGCTCTAAAATTTCAGCCACAGATGTCCAGCCAGTTATATTATAGAGATCAATGATCTCTATAATAAAGCTGGGTGGACTTTCTGCGGCTAAAAGTTTCTAGCTTTCGTCTTCACACCATAGTGTAAGAAAAAAGGAAACTTTCGGGTATCTCTTTCTCTTTTCCACATATACAACGCAAGTGGCATTTTGACATTGTTCGCTAATTTTTATGAATATATCATTGTATGATTAGTTAAACGAAATAAATGGACTAATAAAAGGTTTGAAAAGCATAACTAAGTTTTACACTCATGAGTATTTTCTTTAAATAAATCGATTTAGGCTAAAATAGTAATACTTCCTACAAGCCTATAAGCTATAGTGTACCGTTCACCACCTCCAACTCTAACCAATAGAGGTCACAATAGTCAGGAAGAGGGTGGACGAAATCTATAAGGAATTTAATGTAACAAAAATAGGAACATTTGCAAGTTTATGAAAAAATTGAAGTAATTATTCAAAGTAAGACGACAGAGGTAAATAAATAATACATGGACTCACAAGGTGAACTGAGTAGTGTTGAAAAATATATTAAATATGTCAGAGACAGCGCTTACGCAGTAAATTTTAGGATATATTTCACAATTTTAAAATAATAGAAGTTGTTACATTTCGCGTTCGCGGCAAATGTTAATGGTTGCATATTAACCCCCACGTTGTGTCGCCATTTGCTATACTTCTCTTTTTATTGACGTATAATAGCCCCGTGATTGGAAGTCATTTGTTATATTACATAACAGAATCATTTAAGAGTCACTCCGTAAATCATCGTTTCTATTACGCAACTATGTGCTTTACTTATAATGCCTCGTTCCTTATCATTAGACTTTAATAAATGATAATATATCACATAAAGTTTGATATCTATTTATTCCTTAAATTGAAAACATATTGTTATTAGTATTCTAATCGAAACACGATCATGTCGAGGGCCTAGCAACTTATAATCACCGATCGCTTAAAGCACGTCCATTCAAGACCACGACTGATTGCACAGTAAAATACGAAGTTTCAAAAAGTCACATATATCTGAGTTCAATAGAAGCTTCTCGAAGGAATCTTTCTAACGGTAAATTACACACCTACAAACTCAGAACAAAAATACCTATTGCGTTTGGAAGCTTCTCGAAGAGGAAATACTTTAAAAGATCTTAACTTGTCTGGATTACGTTAAAAGACGTTAACATTTCTTAAGTTTAGCTCCAGTAGATGCTGCCATCGTACCACGAGGTGCGAACTAACTAGTAAATAATTTAGAGGAAGACGTGATTTAAGCGCCACGTAATAGGTTGTAAAATTTAAATAAAGTAAAATATGTTTAATTATATGTAAAATATTTTTGAATATATTAATAATTAGAATGATAAATGGTCAATGCTTTCAAATACTCCTTAGGGTCAAATCTATTGCATTACAATACCCCCCAAAGTGTATCGGAAAGTAGAGACTAGTCTTATACTTTTTGATACGCTTTGCCAAAATAAAAAAGAGGACATGATCACTTTTCGTACACCCTGTATAAGTTTTACAAATTTTACAAAAAATTCACTATTTTGAAACATCCTGTATAGTTTCACAAAATTTACTTAAAGTTCAATATTTTTAAACATCCTGTATAGAATTAACAAAATTGCATCAAGTTCAATATTTTGAAGTGGAAGTTATATGAATTAAGCATTAAAATAAAATTTATCAGTTATAATTAGGATTAACTAAAATAAGATAATCTAAGTAAAACATTTAGTATAATTATGATTAAATGAAATAAAATATCTAAGTAAGATGTCAGCCTAATTATAATTAACTGACATAACATAGTCTAAGTTTATTATATTAAGAAATTTTAATTTAATTGTCACAAATCGAAGTGTCTTTTAATTAATTTTTGCCAAGCAATTTGCATTTCCTTTATGTCTTGTCTTTTTTTAATTCTATACAATCTTCTTTAAATAATTGTTGCACTTCGTTTCATGATCCTTCACGGATCCACTTTTGTGATTTTTTTTTCACACACTGAACAAAGGCTCTTAACACTTTGTTACACTTACTCTTAAAAGTCTCTTGGCCAACTTGCTATATGATCACAAACATTTACAACTTTATGTACCAAACGGTCAACTAAAATTTGCTATATGGGCACCACATTTGCTGAAAATAGCTTAACTTAACATAAAAAATTAAAATAAACATAATTAACTAGTAAAACATATAAGTACATTGTTTAAATCATAGAAATGGCAATATCATACACATACATTGTCTAACAACAGAAAATTATTATTATCATACAGTATCATTGATTTAATTAGGATGACACTTAACCCCTAGTAAAACAAAATGAAAAACAACAACTCGATGCTGAATCTCTCCACAGCACAGAGAACCATAGTATATACAGTCTCTAACAAGACCTTAGCGGTTTAATACAAGCTCACATTTTGAAATATTCTTATAATTAATTATTATTTATTATTATGATTATTATTCCTTTAAAAATTTTATTTAAAAGAAAGTTGCTTTAAACTTGTGACATAATATTGATTTATTTTTATAACAGGCTCAATAAAGGCTAACTCCCAAAAACTGGAACGTATCCTCAGGATACTTCCCGGCATACAGTGACCGACAATCCCATTTCTCAGGCCTTCAAAACACACAAGAGGCGTTCTCTTAACGGTCCAAACCTCGTTCAAATGTCTGGTAACCACAGGCGGTTCAGAACTCTGCTGACCCCTTGGCCCAGAAAAACTCTCAAAACTCTAATACTGGTGGTCCAGGTTCAATGCCTGCCCCCTAACACTTACAAAATTCCCATAACTCGGGTGGCCCAGGTTCAATCCCTGCCCCCTAAAACTCACAAGGTAGTCAGACCTCTGCGACAAAACTACTCTCTTGCCAAACGTCGAAGAATCCAAGTCCTGACATCACAACATGTCACTGTATAGCAGAAATTACCTGCCTCAACTCAATTTTTATTATAAGCTTGTCTTAAATTGCTTGTCTGACCTGGTGCTTTCCGGGTACACCCCCACCCTCAACTGACTATACTTTGTAATAAATCCATTTCTACTCCTTCCTTCACCAAGCACTTCAGAGGATGCTTCCCTCCCTTGAATTTGTCATTAATAATGAAAACAAAATGAAGTACTTGTCCTTACTTTCCAGAGTTGGACTGTATTGAAATATTAAGGAGGGTCACTTTCCACACTAATCTTTACAATGAAATGGCCCTTATTTACAAGGTTAAGAAGATAAAATTACATAATATACTAAGATCTTGTTGCTTAATAATTCTAATTACATTATTATTATTTCTCACCCCTCTTTCTCTCTCTCTCTCTTCCTTTAAGCTAGCCTAACCTGGAATTATACTTTCCAAAGTTGGACTGTATTGAAGTGTTAAGGAGGTGGGTCACTTTCCACACCTATCCTCACAATAAAAAAATTGGTCTCCCATTTACAAGGTTAAAAAGATAAAATTACAAAATATACTGAGAGCCCCGGCGCTTCACAATTCTTGTTACCTTGTTATTATTATTTCTTCACTTCTCTCTCCGATTCCTTAGCTAGCCTAACTTGAAAGTACCGTTTCACACTGATCTGCACCGCAATGGAGACTTACTGATCCTTACTTTAGCCCTTTCAAGTTCTGAGAGCTATCCATATTGCACTGCAGCCTCATAATTCTCACAACTTCCTAACATAATCTATCGTGATAGGATACAGGTTGCTTTAGGGTTGTGTTTCTGTAACATACATTCCTACTGATCCACTAATTGATGATAGGGCTTTAATTCGGTTACATTGTAGGTTCATTTTACCTGTCTAGTCTCCTGGTCTTCTATTAGGTACACATTATGACCTAGTATTCTTTTTACCTGATAGGGACCTTCATATAGTAAAAAGAATTTCTTTATCTCTTTATTTAAGACTGATGATAGTTTGTGATTTTTTACCAGAACTGACTGTCCAACAACATAACTTACAGGTTTGTGGATGTTTTTATCATGATAATGGGATCTTTTTGTGGCTACATCTTTTAGTCGTTTCACGGCAATATGTAATTTAGCTTGTTGATCCTTTTCTATTCTAGGTGGAAAATCAAAAAGTTTCTCTAGGTTCCTACAGGGCCTCCTCCCTTTCATGAGCTCTATAGGTGTAAAACCTGTACTCTCGTGAGTAGTGGAGTTTAAGCAAAATTCTATTTTCTCTACTTGGTTCGCCCAGGAAGCATGCTTGTTGTGACAATACAACCTCATAAACCTGCCTATTTCTCGATTTACTCTCTCAACACTGTTACTCTGAGGATGATATATTGATGTATATTTTGTTTTTATGCTATGGGCCTCAAGGGTTTCTCTCCAGAATTTGGATATGAACTGCTTCCCATGATCCGAAACAATAACCTGTGGAACTCCTACGTCGTTAATATAATTTTGAACAATTTTGTTCGTGACTGCTCTGGCAGTAGCCCTCCTAATAGTGTATAACTTCACAAACTTGGTACAGATGTCTAATACTGCAAAGATATATTGGACACCCCTTATACTAGATGGAAGTGGGCCATATATATCTACGAAGACTAATTGTAATGGGTGTTCTGCTATAACATTTTTCATGAGTCCTTCATATTTTACATTGGGAATTTTGGTTTTCTGACATATGTCACATGTTCTTAATATTTTAGCTATAGTTTTGTTCATTTTAGGAAAGTTGCATGATTCTTATAAAATTTTATAGCACTTTTTTACTCCTACATGGCCATAGTATTCATGGCAACTATTGATTACTGGAATAATAAGTTCCTTAGGAATACATATAGTCCAAACCTTGTCAACAGAAGTTTTTTTGAAAAGTAATTCCCCATGAATTTGATAATTTGCACTAATTTCCGGCTTAGAGTTTTTCTTTTCTAATTCTATGAAAATTTTACTTAATTTAAGGTCATTTCTTTGGGATTTGGGTAGTTCCTGTTTAATATTTTTATCAGTTTCATTCATTACTTCCCTTTTTTGTGCCAATACCCTGAATTCTGTGTCAATGGTTCTTTCAACTACACCCTCAGGAGGATATCTAGACAGAGTGTCAGCTACCACCTGTTCTTTACCTGGGATATACTTAATGTCTAAATCATATTCTTGTAGTAACAAAATCCATCTGGTGAGCCTGCCATGAAGTAGCTTACATTTGTTAATAAAAGTAAGTGCTCTGTGGTCTGTATACAAAACAGTAGTTTTCCCTATGATGAAAATACGAAATTGAATGCAACTGAACACTATAGCGAGTAATTCTTTTTCAATTATTGTATAGTTGATTTCTGGTCCATGTAACACCCTGCTGGCAAAATCTATTGGTCTACGTTCTCCCTGTTCATCAATTTGAAATAATTCTGCACCTATCGCTTGACCTGATGCATCACAAGAAATGCACATGGGTTTACTAAAATCTGGATGTTTTAACATGACTGTACTCACAAATTGCTCCTTAATTTGTTTCATAGCTGTTTCCTCTGTTATACCCCAGCTCCATTCCTCACCTTTTCTAGTTAGTCGAAGTAGTGGGAGTACCAGGTTCGAATGACACTTGATGAACTTCCTGTAATAGTTAATCAAACCTAAAAAAGCTTGAAGTTGCTTCTTATTTTTAGGGATAGGAAATTCCCTAATGGCCCTAGTCTTATCTTCATCAGCTGATACACCTTCTGGAGAAATTATGTGTCCCAGAAAATAAATTTATTTTCTTGGATAAAAAAGCCGATTTTTCCAGGTTCACCGTCATGCCACCTAATTTTAATTTTTTCAGTACTAGTCCCACTTGTTCCACATGTTCCTTGAAAGTACTTGATGCTATGACTATGTCATCGACATATAGTGTAACGAAGCTTAATACTTCTGGCCCCAATACTTTTTCTAGACCTCTAATGAAATTGCTAGTAGAAACCGATAGACCGAATGGCATTCTCTTAAAACAGTAAGTTCGTCCATTATATATGAATGAAGTATACTTCCTAGAGTCTTTGTGCAATCCTATCTGCCAAAATGAACTTACTAAGTCCAAAGACGTTAAATATTTACAACCCTCAAATTTTTGTATGAGCTCATTAGCTGGTGAAGTGGTCTCCTCATCTCTTACCAATATCTGATTTATCTTTCGTGCATCAAGGCACAGTCGAATTCCTTTGTTTTTCTTACCAACTACAACTAGTGGATTAACAATATCAGAACTACATCTTTCTATAATGTCCCACTCTAACATGTGAGCTAGTGCCTCTTCGACAGCTGGTCTTTGACTATATGGTACTGGGTATGACTTACAATTGAATGGTGATTGATTTGTTACCTGGAGTTCACACTCGTAAAGTTTGTTCAACCCAGGTTTTCTAGAAAAAACCTCTCTGTTTTCCCACATGGTTTCTAGTAGGTCCTGAGTTTGTTCCCCATCTAAGTTCATTTCATTGACTTTATTTTCTATTTCTTCCCATGGTATGTTTGACTCATAATTAGATGTTAATTGCTGCATTTTGATATTTTCAGTATTTTTTGCTTCGATACAACCTACTTTACTTATCTGTATTTGCACCCTATTCACATGTGATTTTTCAATGAATGAAACTTGTAGTTTTACTGGATTCTTGTTTATAGATAATTTTCTGCTTTTATAATCAATATTAACCTCAAAACCTGTTAACCAATCTGATCCTAATATTACAGGTACATTAAGATTTTCCACCACAAGAAAAATAATAGTAATTTTTACCTCATTAATCGCCACATCCAGCAACACTTGTTTCTTCACTTTTTTGTTCCTTGATCCTGTAGCGGCTATTAAGGTTACATTGGTAACTGGCAATTCAGGAATAACCTCATCTGGGTTTTGCTTTTTTATTTCTTCAAAACACTCCTGGGAAATAGCCGTTATCTCAGATCCCGTGTCTACCAATAATTCTAACTTAAGGTTACCTACCTTTCCTTCTATCTCTGGGGATATTGCCTTACAGAACTCATTTTTACTATTATTTTCTTGCAATAGATCCTCCATGGGATCACCTTGTAAAATTACATATTGTTTAACATATTGTTTAACAAAGTTCAAATAATTAATCTGTTCATTAGTCCTATTTATTACTACTTTGTTGACCTCATGTGGACTGCCATGGGCCCTAGCAATCAGTTTCCCTGATTTTCATTTCTAAAGACTGTGTGACCCATTGTGAATGGTGCAATATCATTAAAGCTAGGTGCAGAGTGTACTTCTGCTGCTATTCTTCTAGTCTGACTATTATTTACCTGTTTGTTGTAATTGTCTCGGCTCTCTTGTCTGGGGTTTTCCCTCACCCCCTCTCGGTGTCCTATCATATGATTGTTGGGACCTTGCCTATTTTGTCCTTGGTTTATAAAATAGTTAGGTCTGTTGGGCCTGCCGTCTTCTCGACGCTTTGAATCCTGGAATGGGTTTGGTGGTCTATTTTGTTTATTATCACGACCGAATGGATTATAGGTCTGTCTAGTTCTATTAAAATTGGGTGTTTCATTTCTACCTTCCCTTTCCCCATTCCTTTGCCACCTATTGTCAAATCCTATCAATACTCTTTCCATCTCCTTCACATTTTGGGCATTAACACTTAACAATACATTTTGTACCTGAAGAGGAAAGTGATTTGTTAGATGTTTCACCAACCTGTGTTCTTCCAATGGATAATTTAAATACCTAGCCTGAGAAACAAAACCATGAAAATACTCATTCATTGTGCCTTTCTTGGAATCATATCTATTATTAAATATTAACTGCAGAAAGTCGTCCTGCATCTCTTGAGACCAAAAGTGATCCAAAAATGCGCGCTTAGCCTGTTCATAGGTCTCCCTTTCATCCTCTAAATAACTGGCCCAGTTCCTAGCCTCCCCTTCTAAACATGAGAGCAAAATTTCAATTTTGTTCCTTTCCCTTAAATCCTCTTCTTTCCAAACTCTCTCAATTTTTTGCAAATATTGAGCCACAGATATTTTGCCCTTTGCTCCCGTATACCTAGGAATGAGTGACAAAGTAAGGTCATTGACATTTTTGGTTAAGAGATTGTGACTACACCCATTTTTGTTATCTGTCCCCCTACCTTTGTTAAGTTGTACTTGATCAGCTAAGTTGTTTATTTTCTGATCTAAAGTGCCAACCGTTTTTTTGTTTTCATTTACAATTTCTTTTATCTCCACAATTTCTTTCCTTTTTATTTGAATCTCCTCATTAATATTTTCCTTAATAAATTGCCTATTAGCATCCTCTTGCCCTTCAATTTCTAACCTCACCTTTTCTATTTGAATTTCCAAATTGGATTGCACTACCTGAACAGCTGATTTGTTGTGTGCTATCTGTATATCCTGTGTTTGTATTTGTTTTTCTAATTTACTGGTTTCTTTATCTAATTTTTTCTCCAAACCCTCTGTTTTGTTTGTCACTGAAGATATTTGATCAATTAACTTAAACTGTTCCTTTCTTAGATTTTCCTGCCTAACCTCTAAATTTCCTTGTTTTTTTTCTCCTTCTGAAACCCTGTCATTAATTTCATTAATTTGTTGGATAAAATTTTGATTAATTAATTCTAAATTCTCAAATTTTTTATTTATATTCTTTGATTGTTCGTCGACCTTTTGGTTGAGTTTAGTTTCTAAAGTTTGTCCCATTTTTTCCAAATCCTTTTTATTTTCTGATGCAGTTCGATCAATTTTACATCCGAGTTCTCTCATATTTTCTAATATAAAATTTAAAAGATCTACTTGTTCTACTGGTTTAGCCACCCTATCTTCCACTAAGGTTATAGTTCCCCCTTCACTTTGATTCAGCATTTGCAGGATTACTTCATTACTTGCTACCTCCCCAGAGCTAGCCCCTACTTCCTCCTCACTCCCTTCTTGTTCCTGTTCAAAATTTGCCCTCTGGAATTGACCTGCCCTTTCATCCTCCTCATAAATAAATGGCATTGTGTCTTCATCATCATACTCTTCAGGTTCTCTTATCACCTTGTCTGCCATGTTGAAAATTTAAATAAATTTTTCTTAAGTTGATCTATGAATTAGTTTTGTGTTAGGCCTTGACAATTTTCAAGTACTATTGATCTAAGAATTACTTTTTATAGTGAGAAATTTAATTTAAAATTAGGCCCATACACTTTTATATTGTTAGTTTTAATTTAATTTGTGAAATCCCAACATATAGAAACAAAATTTTACTACCCCCAAAATACACAATTGAAATTAGATAAAAAAATTTTTTTTTTTAAATTAGAGTTACAGCTTCTGTTGACCACTTATCTGTCCTCGACGCTGTTTCTTGACTGCATACCGTCTCCAAAAGGTCCTCAGTCCCGTTCCTTGATGGTGTGCCGTTGGTGTGCCGTCTCTTGCAGGTGTGCCGTCGGCGTGTCGTCTCTTGCAGGTGTGCCGTCTCCAACAGTCCTTTGCGTTGTTTCTTGACTATGCCGTCTCCTTGGTGTGGTGTGCCGTCCTTTGGTGATTATGTGCCGTCTCTTCCTTTAGCTCAGTTGACGCACCTCTGTCTCAGTTCGCGGTATTCGTGCCCCACGTTGGGCGCCATTTGTTACATTTCGCGTTCGCGGCAAGTGTTAATGGTTGCATATTAACCCCCACGTTGTGTCGCCATTTGCTATACTTCTCTTTTTATTGACGTATAATAGCCCCGTGATTGGAAGTCATTTGTTATATTACATAACAGAATCATTTAAGAGTCACTCCGTAAATCATCGTTTCTATTACGCAACTATGTGCTTTACTTATAATGCCTCGTTCCTTATCATTAGACTTTAATAAATGATAATATATCACATAAAGTTTGATATCTATTTATTCCTTAAATTGAAAACATATTGTTATTAGTATTCTAATCGAAACACGATCATGTCGAGGGCCTAGCAACTTATAATCACCGATCGCTTAAAGCACGTCCATTCAAGACCACGACTGATTGCACAGTAAAATACGAAGTTTCAAAAAGTCACATATATCTGAGTTCAATAGAAGCTTCTCGAAGGAATCTTTCTAACGGTAAATTACACACCTACAAACTCAGAACAAAAATACCTATTGCGTTTGGAAGCTTCTCGAAGAGGAAATACTTTAAAAGATCTTAACTTGTCTGGATTACGTTAAAAGACGTTAACATTTCTTAAGTTTAGCTCCAGTAGATGCTGCCATCGTACCACGAGGCGCGAACTAAGTAGTAAATAATTTAGAGGAAGACGTGATTTAAGCACCACGTAATAGGTTGTAAAATTTAAATAAAGTAAAATATGTTTAATTATATGTAAAATATTTTTGAATATATTAATAATTAGAATGATAAATGGTCAATGCTTTCAAATACTCCTTAGGGTCAAATCTATTGCATTACAAAGTCCTTGAAAAAAACTACGTTTGAAACCTAAGAGTTATATCATAAATTATTTATTTACACGAATTTGTCTGGAAGAGACCCAATAATAATAAAAAGATTAAAGAGCTCCTCTACTTTGTTAACAAAGCGCCCGAATACTTTTTGTGAATTCAGACCAAACAAACAGATTCAATTAATAAACCTTTGAAACCTTTTATGTTAATAAAGAGCTTAGAGAACCTAAACTGTAAAGATATAAGTTATTTCCATTATTGGGATTTTGGAGAGATTAAAGAGCTATTCTACATGGTTAAGGCTTAGGTTATATTCATGCATAATTCGTAACTAATAGCGAATAGTGAATAGTGTATAGTACAGTAACGTGGGGCGCACGTGACCTGGGAGGGTCACAGGCCGTTCACACGTGAAAGTGTGAACCACGAGTTCTTTTAGAGATATTGGGGTAGGCTGCTGACCAAACACGAATGAAAATGCCCACGGAATATTCAAGGTTTTGATTATTAAAATTACCACTTACATACACACTCTGATTAACTGTATATCTAAATTAATTATAACTAAACAAGTAATTAAGTAAAATAAAAAGAGCCTTAATCAAGTCTCTAACTTAATTAAACTAATAGAGCATACAGAGATGTAAGTAAATTGAATAAACAACTTAACAACTATAAAACACCTAATAACTACTCAAATATTTAAAAACCGTCACAAAAATGTTCATTAACACAATAGATCACAATAACAACAAATGTCACTTGTCTCACACACGATACACGGCCCCCCGATATGCCGTAAGGCGATCGATGTGCACGACCTTCATTTTCCCTCTTGCTCCTCGTCGTATACGGATGACCACGTCGTTTATCCCGTTAATTACTTCATATGGGCCCTCCCATTTTCTATGTAGCTTTGGTGATATGCCCTTCTTCTTCTTCTTCTGTGCGTTGTATAGCCATACCAGATCTCCAGCTGAAAAGCTCCTATCGTTCGATCGGAGGTCATATCGTGTTTTAATACGGTCGCTGTTAATCTTGATCCGTGTCCTTGCAAACTGGTGTACTTCTGCCAGAATATTGCGAAGCTATTCAGTGTGTTCTTGATCAGTTAACTCAGCAAGATTCTCAGGACGGCCATATAAAAGGTCACAAGGTAACCGAAGCTCTCAACCAAAGAGCATCTTTGCAGTGGTCACTCCGATTGTTTCATGGACAGCTGATCTATAGGACAACAAAAACAAAGGAACTCTACTGTACCAATTATTTTTATTTTCCGAGACGAACATTGACAGGTATTGCTCCAGGGCTCTGTTCAGTCTTTCAACCATCCCATCCGATCGGGGTGAAGAGGAGTGGTCCTTGTTTTTTTTATTCCTAGAAGATTGGCCATTTCCCGGAATACAGAAGACTCAAAATTACGTCCTTGAATGGAGTGTAGCTCGCTCCAGGGGCACTCCGAATCTGCTAAATACATTCTCAATCAAGGCTTCTGCTACTGTAATTGCCTCCTGATTTTTAATGGGTATTACCTCTGGCCACTTTGTGAAATAGTCCATCACAACTAGTAGGTATCGATTTCCTTTCTCTGTCGCTGGAAGCGGGCCCATCACATCCACAGCTATTTTCTCAAAGGGCGCAGCTACATTGTATTGGTTCATTCTGCTCCTTCCTCTAGTCCTAGGTCCTTTCCTTGAAGAGCAGACGTCACATTTCCGGCACCAGCTCTCAACATCGTCCCTGCAGTGCAACCAGTAGAATCGGTCTCTTACTTTCTCGAGTGTTTTGTTTACGCCATAATGCCCCCCAGCTGGTGAGTTGTGAAGGTCTTCCAACACAGTTTTGACTTGATTCTTTGGCAATACCAACTGATGTTTCTTGCGCAGACCATCTGCACTTTCCCATGTTCGATAAAGGACGCCATTTATCATTACGAGGGAGTCCCACTGAGCCCAATAACTCTTCACTATTGGACTCAGGCCTGACACGTCCTGCCAGCCTGATTTCAATCCACCTTCTTTCCATTCTATTAATGGACATATAGAGTCATCTTTCATCTGATCCTCTCTTATACATTCATCGCCCCAGAATTTTCTTCCAGTGTCTGCGACGTCCTCTTAGTAGTAAGAGGGCGATTATGTCCGATTTTCATGTCGAGGGAGTATTGTAATTTTGGAGTGACGTATTTGACGTCACCCTGTGTGAATGACTGTATGGTGACGTCACGGAATGCATTTCATCTAGAGGTCACATAATATATTAGATTTGAATGTTGACGTCACCTTGTATGGATGACTGTATGGTGACGTCACGAAATACATTTCATCCAGACGTCACATAATATATTAAATTTGAATGAATTATAATATTAAGTGCGAGGAACAGTGACGTCAAAAAATAATTAATTTTGCAGGAGTGTGTACGTATTTACAGTGACGTCATAAGGTAATAATTGTGGTTGGAGGGGTAGCTATGCTAGAGATATTTAAATAATAGTGACAGTATAACGTCTTGTTACAGTGACGTCATGATGATAGTATTGTGATTTCGGAGTGACGTATTTGACGTCACCTTATCAGATTTGAATGAATTATAATATTAAGTGCCGAGGTACAGTTAATGCATTATGACAGTAGGACGTTTGAATTATTAATGACGTCATACTTAACTATACACTAAAAAGTTATATTGCTCTTACTACAGATATATAACTTAAATGAGAGGGAAATATTACTAGAAATGAAAACATAAATACAAATTTTTTCACATTTAATTATAATAAAAAATATACATATTTCACAATTTATTATTGTTATCCATAAAAATACAAAGATAGTCAAACAGTGATAGATAGTCAAAATATGGGATAGGATTGGATGGGTCGACAAACGATTTGGAAGCGAGGGTATTGTCTATGAACACCGATACATTAGTGTGATTTAGATATTTTACATGCCGTGTGATATATTTTTCAAGATTGTACAGAGTTTTTAATTTGTCCGTAGACAGGTATAGCTGAATGTTTTTATCACTCAAACACAATTTCCACACGCCGAAAAGTTTTTTCACTTTAAGTCTTCCATGTTGGACTAAAAGTTTACACACGTCTGCACACAGTCGGACCAAAACGGCATTTCTATGACGAAAATGTTCCATTGTGGGACGGTGAGTATTAGGCGCTTAAAATTTGATGAAAACATCACGTGAGCGCAAAAGTTGCGGTTAGGAAAGAGGCCCACCGCCACGTGTTTGTTCTGTGTGTCGTTTAGGTAGAAAGTCTTGGATAGCAACGACGACGATGGTTGTGAATCATCCTCCACCATATTACAGCTGCACGTTACCTTCTTCATCACTGTCTGCGTCTAGAGTGATGACCTGTAATCAACAGTCATCACAATTAAAGCTAGTATCTTGGTCATCCTCGTCATCGGTGATTGGACAAAATTTATACAATTTCTCGGCGCTGTGAAATCTGACGAATCGTGCCAAAGCGTTTGCATTTTTTTAACGTGCACAGGGTGATGTCGTGACAAGGGGCGGTACACCCCCAAAAATTATAGCTGATCAAATCAACAAAGGGACATTTATAGTCCTCGCGTAGTGGGATGAATGTCCGGCCTGTGAGACGGGACCAGAAATTCCCTTTTTATTTATTATATGCGTAAGGCACGACGGCTTTATCTAAACTTTGGTTTAGAATTGGAACCAATTTGGAGTAGCACAAGTCGGTGGTTTTATTGAATTGATAGCACGAGGATTGTTTCTAATCAATGAAAACTATGGCTAGCTCGGTGATCACCCACTCCTTTTTCGAGTTTACGATAAATGAAAAATCAAAGATGGCCGACATGATGTTCATTTGCCAGATAATTGAACACAAATGATTAAATAAAATACTACTATACCTTTTATATTCACTAATGGAACACACGTCTGGGCACCGCTGCTAGTTCACCTTGGAAAGTGGCCAAAGCGACGTTTGAACAGCGTGATGGCCAGTCGGTCGTTCTTGCACAAGTCGGCGGTTGAAAACAGGTCTGTGAATCTCCTCAGGCTCCAGCTTAGGTCCTTGGCAACGGCAAACAGACAGCAGTAGTGGCCGCACACACCGGACGCTATGGTTGGGAGTCGTTTGCTGTTGTTCATCCATCGTGTCGAGTGTTTATTCAAAAATCTAGTCATCGCTAGGCTCGGTCTTCTGACATATGTATCAAAATACTCCCCAAATTTGGAAAAATATAGAACCACCCAATGAGAACCGGATTTAGTGTGGGGGTCTAGATTGACCACAAATAAGGCGGGACGAGTGAAATTTTGAGGTAATTTGTCCGAAGGAAATGCCCCTTTATAGATTGAAATTTTGCCCCGCAGCAGTGTGTCTATTTGATGCGAATTCATGGTGTTAATAATTTTCACCTCCCGATTAGAATCTATCGACACCGTCCCCTCGTACTCAGAGTAAAACAAACAGGTTATGGTGGTGTCAATGTCTGTCTTGAACTGTAACTCAAATCTCACGTTCCCCTTTGTCTGATGGCTGGTGTGCGAGTCCTGTCCTGCACTGTCGGGAGTAAAGTTGAAGGCCAACATAAAGTAACCTTTTTAAACATGTTTCGCGTGATTAAATGTCCGTTGTTTTGATGGTGTATGCCCAATCCTGAAAACAATGTGTCATAGGCGAGGGTGGACGTGCCGACGTTGTCAAAATTTATCAAAATGGGCAAATGTTTTTGGATTCCATATACATATAGGACGAAACGATCAAGGTTTCTATGAATGAGTTGAAACGGATTCGTGTTCAAACTGCCCACAAACGCATCGTTTGACACCATTGTGAATAAAACAATTTTAGGGATAACCCCTTGAATAACATTGTTTAAACTCACAGACTTGGATCCTTTGGGTACGGTCACAGACTTGACGTCCACCCGATTGATGTGGTATTGTGCCGGCTTTCGTAACAGTGTCTTTTCTATAGCGAGTGAAATAGTCGGCGACACTTCCACGTGTTTCACAAAGAGGGTGGCGTCTAAAATTTTCAACTTCACGTTGGTATTTAAATTTTCCGCGACTGTGAGCAGATAAAACTATCTTTTTTTGAGAATTAATTTAACGCGCAAGGATACATTTTTCAATAGCAATTGTGAAATATTAAATATGTTGGCGTGTAAACGTCCTACCAAGTAGACCGGATATTTTAACAAGTCTAATCTCGTGGCGAAGCCTTTGTTCTCTATGGATGCAGCGAGTTCACCGTTAGCGGCAGGGGTATCAAAAAACCACATATCATTCACTATGTGGGTGTCGGAGGCGTCTCTGCCGTAATTAGTTAAAGTCTCTAAATAAGCCCTGTAGGCATAGTTGTATGTCGAGTTTGTGATAGGTGTTTCGTTGAGAGAGATATTGATTTGACTGAATAAAGAATTTAACAAGTTGTTGATGCATCCGATTTTATTGTCGGCCGTGACCGGTGTCCGGTCCCCTTTCACCAGTTGAATACGAAGATATAATTTTATCGAAGAGAGGTCATGAAAGTACTCGCCGTCTCCGGGACAGAAGAACTCTAACTGAGCGTCATTGTCCACGGAAGTGATGGGTTTGTATTCGACCACTTTATTATTTTTAATTACCGTTTGAATGCATTTTTCGTCGAAAAGATCGAGTTCTGTTTTTGAACACGCCATAATTAATCGAAAATATCTTTTTTAGCTCTCTTGTTCCCTCTTGCTCTAGCGCCCAACTTCGAATGAAGTCGTTTACGCTTTTTTACACTTTTTAAGCCACGTCCCTCGACAGCCTGAGTGACGCGTTTTTATTAAGTATATCACCGACTTTTTGACCGGGTTCTATTGTCGCTATGTCGGCCAGAATGTGCGAACCTGTTTGTAACGCTTGTTTTCCCAACGCTTTCGCCCCCCTCATAAACAACGGTTTGACAAATCGAAATAATCCACCCAAGAACGATCCGAGGCCACGGCCCCGTTGCATTTTATAACTGGCGTGATAGACGGGACCGATGTTTTCTCTCTCTTCCTCCATTGTTAAGACTAAGTCAAATTACTACCCCCCGTATCTATTTATATAGTTTTTTCTCTCTAAAATGTAAAACCGCTACGGTGGGCACGGGACCCGATTGAAAATTCACTCGTTCGCCAAACTTTGTGTATAAACCTATACTTATAGAGTCTAAATTACATTTCTCGACGGGAAAATAGAATATAGGAAAGAACACGTGATGTGTGGTGGCGGAGGGGAACTGTATGATTCTAATCCATCTTCCATCGAGTCGCCTAGCAACTGTGGTCCTATAATGTCTGTGTACACAAAGACAGGCTCCGTTTCGGTTGAACTAAAGCCGGGCAGTTTACGATTAGGTCGCAAAAATACCCCCTTAATATCCTTGCTCATTAAATCCCTCATATTGGTATTATCCGCATTAAGTGACTCTATGTTGTGTAGCCTGTTTCGAATGGTCGTAATTAAGTCTCCGATGCCCACATAGAGACGAACCGGAGATTCTATTTTAAATTTTCTTTTCGCCACCGTAAATGAAATTGTGTTTTTGAATCGTGTAGTTATGGGTGACTTGTCGGGCGTCCATGCACCCTTTTGTTTTTTAATCTCAGTTAACATTGTTTGATCGCGAAGAATGTACCATTGAAATTCAGATATTAGAACCTCTAGAACGCCTTTATCACTTATCGAGCTCTTAATTTTATTATAAAGCTCCTTAAAGGAGGAGAAATCTTGTTGAGGAAACGAAACACGGCCCACTTGGTTCACCACGACGTTTTCCGTCAATTCCTTGTCCTTAGATAAAATATTATCTTCGAGAATTTCATAGCCCACAGGATAGGATAATTCAGCTAGTCCCACCTCCCACCAGTCATGCTATAGCCGTATGGACTGTGCCAATTTTGTAGTATAGTAAGATAGTGTATTATTTTCGTAATAATCGGCGCTTGAATCCGAAGGTAGTGCTACATTAAACTGACTCATATTTGTTTAATGTTAGACGCAGGCACCCAGCTGTTTAAAGAACTGTCGTATCCTTTCCACTTGACTAGATGATATTGAATGCCCTTAATCCGTTTACTCTGTACTATTTTATCTATTTGAAAAATCGTTGGACGACGCACGTGAACTAGTTCGTAGTTATAAAAATGTCCCTCAATGGGGCGTCGCTGGAGATCCTGTAACGAATAGACCGGTTGGGGGAGTCTAGGAATTACTTTAACTATAGTAAATATTTCTCGTGTAAAATTAGCCTCGTATCCTTTGTCAACAATCATTTTTTCTTTACTTATGCGTATATGATCGCCTACCTTGAACAACATTTTCCCAATTTTAATTTTAGCCCACTGCTTTCGGAGCCGTAATAGTATTTTAAGTACGTGAATAGGCTTTACTGAAGCTGGAGCCATTCCTATAGTCGAATAAACACTAGTGTTTAGTATAATTTACAATTGAATGAAAACTAAAGAAGCCTCTGGAGGACCAGTGTTACGAACACGGATAAATGAACTGTATGGTGGAAAGGAAATTGATAGAGGCAACTCACCTTCACTTTATGTGGTATAACTGGCAGTGTCCTGGCGCAGTCTTCTTCAACAACACACACGAATAAAAATCTAGACCACTTCCGGGTGAAGGGTTTACGGAACCTTATCACTT
Organism: Timema cristinae; assembly: GCA_039000515.1. Classification (NCBI taxonomy): domain Eukaryota; kingdom Metazoa; phylum Arthropoda; class Insecta; order Phasmatodea; family Timematidae; genus Timema; species Timema cristinae. Next base: position 219,027 of record JBCFYV010000003.1, on the reverse strand, counting down.
TGTCTTGATCGAGTCTCCGTGCACGGCACAAATTAATCAACACACTAAAAACTCCACGCCAGCGACAATAAACATATAGTGGTCCAGGTATGGTCTTGTTGCCTCCAAGAGTGGGGAAGGTTAATGTAAGATATGAAAAAACCAAACAAACAGAACTAAACCTCAACAATAACAATCAAAAACTCACAAACCAACAAAACAAAACAGTTCAATGTCGAGGCATAGAGAATCTAGATAAAAGGAGCACTATTCAAAGATATAACATAGAGGAATGAAAATGAAGTATAGGATTAGTAATATTCGTCAAACAATAGAAAACTATACAAACATACCGCCCACCAAAAACTAAAATGAGTTTTTTAAGAACAACAAACCAGCAACAAAGATATGAACAGAATAATATTATAGGAGAATGTATCCTTCCTATTGATTAGGAAGTGGACATAATTTTACAACCGGTCGTTTGAGGGTCCCGTGCTCGGTGCGGACACTTACGACTCTCGTAATCCCATCCCTTCCAGGGTACACCTCTGCTACTCTTCCGAGCAGCCACCTGAGTGGGGGAAGATTGTCTTCCTTTATCAAGACTAACTGTCCTTCTTGTAAATTGACCTTGTTTGTAGTCCATTTTTGTCGCTGTTGGAGAGTATGGATATATTCCCTTGACCATCTTTGCCAAAAGTGCTGATAGGCTTGTTGTATCAACTGCCAGCGTTTCAACCTGTTGGTAGGTAGCTCAGTTACGATCTCCTCAGGTGGTCTGGTGAGAGAATGACCCACTATGAAATGTCCTGGTGTCAATGGATCAAGGTCATTCGGATCCGCAGAGAGAGCACAAAGAGGCCTTGAATTTAGCACGGCTTCAATTTGAATGAAGAGCGTGGAGAGGCTTTCAAAGGTAAGTGTCTGATCACCCACCACTCGCTTTAGGTGAGTTTTTGCCGACTTGATACCAGCCTCCCATAGTCCACCAAAATGTGGAGCTGAAGGTGGGTTGAAATGCCAATTTATGCCTTGGACCGAAAGTTTATCTGTTACCACTTTGGTTTCGGTATGGGATTCTAGATGCCTTTGTATTTCTGTAAAATGGCGCTTGGCACCTACAAAGTTTGTGCCACAGTCGCTATAAATGTCTGAGCACATACCCCGACGGGAAATAAACCGAAGAACGGCATCAAGAAAGGCCCTTGTGCTTAAGTCTGATACCACCTCAAGGTGCACTGCCTTAGTTGCCAAGCACACAAACAAAACATAAATAAGCCTTGAGCACCTTAGAATTCCTTAATTCAGATGATTTTATCTGGAAGGGTCCTCCATAATCCACTCCAACTCGCACAAATGGTCTTGATTGCTGCACACGCATTGCTGGGAGGTCCCCCATGAATGGTTGGAGAGCAGGTGCCTTAAATCGAAAACATCTCATACACTTGAAGATCCGGGTTTTTATAACAGTGCGTGCTGAGAGAATCCAGTACTGGTCTTGAATGAGTGAGTGGGTTGTTCGAAGTCCAGCATGAAAATGAGATACATGGTAGTGATCAACAATGATATCGGTGATATGACTATTTTTAGGCAACAGAAGAGGATGTTTTGTGTCATACCGCAGTGAAGAGTGTCTCAAGCGACCTCCTACCCTCAATAGGCCCTCCTGGTCGAGAAACGGGTTTAGGCCCCTCACGCGGGGTGAACATTCCCGGCCCTTCTTTATTTCTTCAAGTTCTGACTCAAACGCCTGTTGTTGAACTTGTTTGATACATAACATGCTTGAGCTCCTTGGACAACAATGGGCCTTTACAACGATCTTGATTCTTTACTTTGGAGTTCTGAATAAACCGTGCTAAAAATGCGATGACTCGTTGCAGCTTTACCCATGATGAGAAACGTTTGAGAAGGTCTGCCCACCAAGTATTCACTTCTGCTACTAGACTGGTAACCCTTACAATCTTTAATTCAGGTAACTCTACCTGGCAAGTCACCTCAGGCAGCTTGGGCCAACTACTAATGGGTTGTTTCAGCCACTCTGGTCCTGTCCACCAGATGTGGAAATTTGTCAACTCTTCAGGATGTAAGCCTCTAGATGCACAATCAGCCGGATTTGAATTAGATGGGACATGTCTCCAATGTTGTGCTGGTATTGCTGCTTGAATTTGGGCTACTCTGTTGGCAACGAATGTTTTCAAAAGATGTGGTGACGTTTGAATCCATGCCAAAACGATGGTAGAATCTGACCAAGTATACACAGTTGACACCTGTAATCGTTGTTTAAGGTTCTGCTGCACCCACTCCATAAGTGTGGCTAGGAGCTGAGCCCCACAAAGCTCAAGCCTAGGAAGAGATAAACTCTTAACCGGAGCTACTCTTGACTTGGCAATAAGGTTGTTGACTTGAATTTCTCCATTGCCCGTGGTAGTTCGAAGATAGACGACTGCTGCATATCCTTTGATAGATGCATCACAAAATCCATGAAGCTGGCAATTAATAGCATCACTGGTTAGTAGAAATCTGTTGATCTTGACATGTGTAAGAACATGAAAGTTTGAACAAAACCTTTGCCACCCTTGTCCGAGCTCTGGTGGAAGTGGTTCATCCCAATCAAGTCTTATGGTCCACAAAATCTGCATGAACGCCTTAGCCCAGAACACCACTGGAGATAGCCACCCCACAGGATCAAATATCCTAGCAATATTTGAGAGAACTGCCCTCTTCGTTACTGTAATCTCAGAGGGATGTACATGATAAGAGAATGAGTCTGATGTGGGGTCCCATTCCAGTCCTAATATCTTAATTATTTGATCTCCATCTTCTTCAAACATGAGGGGAACTTCACGGTGTTCATTTGGTATCCTCTTTAATACTTCAGGGTGGTTGCTAGACCATTTTCTAAGTTGGAAGCCTCCTAAGCTTAGCAATTCAATAAGCTCGGTTTGTAAACTGAGAGCAGATTCCACTGAATCAGCACCAGTGAGTATGTCATCAACAAAAATGTCCTTACATAGGACCTGGGCAGCACGAGGGTAACGAAGTTTTTCATCAGAAGCGAGTTGACGCAGGGATCGCATCGCTAAGTACGGAGCTGAAGATACACCATAAGTCACAGTATTCAATTGATATTCTTGAATCTGTTGATCAGGGGATTCGCGCCACAGTATTACCTGGTAATGTCGGTCATCCGGAGTGACAAGTATTTGTCGATACATCTTGCATATATCAGTGGTGAGCACAATGGGATGAAATCGAAAATTCATAACAATTTCCACAATTTCCCTTTGCAGTTTGGGACCCTTCAATAATGTATCATTCAGTGACTGACCCGATGATGTTGCTGCAGAAGCGTCAAATACAACTCTCAGTTTGGTGGTTGAACTAGATTCTTTGGATACGCAATGATGTGGAATATAGTATTTAATGTCTTGGATCATTGATGGTTCAATGCGCTGCATGTGACTGAGTTCTTCATATTCCTTTAGAAAGGTCACATACTGTTCCTTTAGTTGTGGGTAACGAGCTAGGCGACGTTCCAGCTGAATGAGTCTCTTGACTGCTTGTTGATGTGATTCTCCCAGCTCTGGTTGTGCATCCTTGAAAGGTAGCCGAACAATGTATCTACCCTCATTGTCACGAGTGTGTGTTGTCACATAGTGTGCCTCACACATAGCTTCATTAGGGTCAATGTGTTTAGTCACGGGTAATTCTTCCACCTCCCAGAAGCGTCGCAAAACATTGTCAAGTGATGGTTCAGTAGCAACAAAAAAAGATGAGACACTAGAAGTTATAAGTGGTTGAGGTCCTATTCGACCAATTATGATCCAGCCAAAAATGCTATGCAATCCTGAGGGACAATTAGATGAAGTTGAATACCGCCCACCATCAAAGATCTCGGGGTATACATCTGCACCTAAGAGAATGTCAATCGGCCCTGGTACATGAAAATGAGGGTCAGCCAGCTGAAGATGAGCAAACTCCTGAACCATATCTTTAGAAAGCATGGTTGATGGCATTCCCGATGTGATTTTACTTAGAATGATAGCCTCGGTGATCAACTGAGGACCATAAACACCACAGGGTTTCACCTCACATATCACAACCCCCTTGTTGGTTTGCACAGTTGACTGAGAGATCCCTTTAATCGGAATTTTCAACTTGCGACGTGGCAGGCACAGCCGGTGAGCACAGTCTTCAGTAATAAATGATGATTGTGACGCACAATCTATCAACACTCTAACCTTCTGATAAGCACCGTGCCCATCCTTAACCTGTACTACAGCGGTTCCCAACAAGACTGTAGTAAGGCTCACAGAACTGGTGGTAAGTGAGTTGATGTGTTCACCCGTGTAACAGTGCCTTCATGGCCTGGTGAATGAGCCTGATGGGTAGCATCACCTTGCAAATATCTACTGTCTCTATGGGTGGGATCAGTGTGAGAGCTGGTAAAACGTTGGTTTGAGCTAAACGATCCTTGACCGCAAGTGTCAGTGCCTTGATTAATTGACCCTATGTGCAACAATGTGTGATGAGTTTGATTGCAGTGTGGACACTTGAATTTTGAGGAACACTCCTTTACTTGGTGCGATCCCTTTAAACAATTAAAACACAAATTATTTGACTTTACCCAATCCCGGCGTTGTGTCGGTGTCTTGCTCGTGAACACTGGACACTTATAGATACTATGGTTAGCTTGACACACAGAGCAGTGACCTTGATTTGAATCAACATAAAATGATCTTCTCACTCCAACAGGTGAATTTAATTTTCCTTCCATCCTCCTGTTGGTTGCTATATGTCTAGTACTCGCGCTAGTTTGCAGTGATATACCTTGATTTGCAGATGACAGTGCTTTGCATTGATTTTCAAGAAATTCCAAAAGTTGATCAAAGCTTGGTAGTTTGGTAGCCGTGTGCGCAAGTTCAAACATCAGCCGTGTCTCTCTATCTAACTTGTTCAGTGTCAAGTTTAGTAAGATAAAACTCCACTCACAAACTGGAAACTTTAACACATTAAGTGCACCCAAGTTCTCCTTAAATGTGTCCACTAGCGCCCTTAAGTTCTGTGGCGACCTTGAGGTTAGACCCGGGAATTGCATTATCTTCTCTAAATGTGTAGTAGCTATTGACCTCACATCTTGGTAACGTTCTGTAAGAGTCGCCCAGGCTAACGGGTAGTTCTCATCTGACACCGGTAGTGACTTTAATAAAGTCAGGGGCTCACCAGATAATGTCGTCAAAAGATATTGAAACCTTTCCACTGGTGTTAAGGTTTTGTTTGTATGAATGAGAGAGACGTACAAGTCATGAAATGTTGTCCAGTCAGTGTTTATACCACTAAATGTGGGCAGTTGCAACTTAGGCAATTTTGCTGACAATGCCTTTACCGGAGGCCCATTATCATTTCCCGACGTGGATGAAGGCTTAGTAATCCGTGCATAAATCTCCTTAACCTGGTAGTAGGTCATGTCAAAGTCCTCAATCAACTTGTCATGTGCTTCAACATCAAAGTCCCTCTTAGATTTTCTTGCCGCGACTCCTAACTCAACGTGAGTTTCTTCAAAATCCCTCCTTAAATGTTCTAAGTCTGAACAATGTGCCTTAAATAGCTTTAGTTTGGTAATGTCACCTTGAACCTGTTCCGACAGCTTGTAAAGTCTATTAACCCGGCCAGTTATCACCTTAAACCTAGCTTCAAGGTGTGCATAAGACATGATGATAGAAACTTAACACAAATTAATGTAAACAAACGGGAACTAAATACAAACGTAAGCAAACAAGAAACTAACTATAAACATAAACAAAACAGTCAAAACACAGCCATCGATTACATCCCGACTCTCGACCAATAACACATGGTCGACATCACTCGATCACTATTACATACGATGCACAATAGATATGGCTAGCGATTAATCGCTAACTCTCAAACGATATATCGAACTGATGACGCCACTAATCCAACTGACCCAGCATGGCCGAAATATGACGTGAACAAATGATACAAGAAATAAACCAAATAAACAAATAAGTTGCTCTATCCACCCTAAAACAAAGAAACGCCAAGGAACACTGAAACACGTATCCTCGGCCCGGATGGACCAAAAATGTTTAGTATAATTTACAATTGAATGAAAACTAAAGAAGCCTCTGGAGGACCAGTGTTACGAACACGGATAAATGAACTGTATGGTGGAAAGGAAATTGATAGAGGCAACTCACCTTCACTTTATGTGGTATAACTGGCAGTGTCCTGGCGCAGTCTTCTTCAACAACACACACGAATAAAAATCTAGACCACTTCCGGGTGAAGGGTTTACGGAACCTTATCACTTTGTCTTGATCGAGTCTCCGTGCACGGCACAAATTAATCAACACACTAAAAACTCCACGCCAGCGACACTTGGCGGGAAAACAATAAACATATAGTGGTCCAGGTATGGTCTTGTTGCCTCCAAGAGTGGGGAAGGTTAATGTAAGATATGAAAAAACCAAACAAACAGAACTAAACCTCAACAATAACAATCAAAAACTCACAAACCAACAAAACAAAACAGTTCAATGTCGAGGCATAGAGAATCTAGATAAAAGGAGCACTATTCAAAGATATAACATAGAGGAATGAAAATGAAGTATAGGATTAGTAATATTCGTCAAACAATAGAAAACTATACAAACAACTAGCGTTATAATTTTGAACTAGCTTGTCCAGCACATCGATGTAGTTGTGAGTGTTGAATGCTGTTAAATATTTCCACATTTTAGTTTTCAGCGTGCGATTGAAACGTTCCACGACGGCCCCATTTATATCTGGATTATGAAAATGATAGAAATGAACGCCCGCTTGGTTCAAAAAGGTTATAAATTTAGAATTTAAAAATTCCCTACCCTTGTCTGACTGAATCGAAAGGGGGCGTCTTTCCTTAAAAATCTGTTTTATACCCAACGTGATGTTTGTGCCCGATTTTGTTTTAAGTGGTATAGACCACGCGTACTTTGAAAATACATAAATAATGTTTAGAATATAGTTGACGCCCTTGTTGTCCTTTTTCAAAGCTCTCATATCCACTAAATCTATCTCCCACATATCGTCGATATTGGCCACTCTGTACGGGTTACGTGGGAACCTTTTTCTTAAACTACGGTGAAGCCTGCCTAGTTAACCATTCGTTTACTTTTATTTTATTTAACCGACTAGCCTTTTGAATTTTTGCGGCGGTCGAAAACGCCAACGGCCGTGGGAGATTGTAATATGATTATTTTAACGTGGTGTTCATCCGAGCGCGTTCCAACGAGGTCTGGCCGGAAAAAGTTTAGAAATGATTGTTTTATATTTAAAACCTTTACTAGGCGTTATTTTTTGCGTTAGGATCAAAGTTTTGTCGATGAGCGCTCGTGGTAATTAGTATGCCTTTATATTTTTTTAAATCACTCTCTTTAATTATATCTTTATTTACGTTTATTTTGGTCAACAACTCCCAAACACCCTTGCGTGCCCTTATAGTGTGTGTTACCCAGGTAGATATCGTTATCGTCTACGGTGAAACTCGAATTGCCCATTTTAAAAATATCCCCCTCTTTTCTAATTCCAAATACAGGGTCTGTAGACACTCTCCTGTGTACGTACGGTGATAAATATTTCCTGGCTATGTTACCGAATAGGCTGGAGAAACCTGTTTCAATTCCATCAGATTCTGATCTAGGCACAAAATATGATTCCCCCTCCACCCACTCCTCCTCCTTCTCTGGCGAGTCTATACTAATAGGACTGCTTTGATATGTGACCTCGTCTGAAAGGAATCGAGGTCGGAATGGTTGTCTTCTAACCAAAAGTAGCTTTTTTCTTTTTACTTTTCGGAGGTCGACCGGTCTACGCTTTAATACTCGAGGCCCCGAATAGGTATTTTTATGGGCTGTTTAGCTCTCTCCCTGTTTGTTAAACAACGCTGTTGATGCTTTCTAAAACTAGCCAATCTCTGATAATCGTCATTCTTATTTCGAGATTTCCTAGTAAATATATTTTTCATCTGTACTAAGTCGGAAGGCTTGTCATCGCGTTTATCGCTAAATAGTTCTGGTGGGACGAGAAGCATCTGTTTAAGTTGTGACATATTATTTAACCAAGGCCCCGACAAGAGCGGAAAGAATAGCCTGTAGTATGATTCTTGGGAAACCACCCGATTGAACGGCGATATTTGTTTTTCTCTTCAACGAAACACCGCTTCCTTCTGAATAGATTGCACTTCTTCAGAACGAGCTTGAGATTGGCATCTGCTATCTTCTGAAGCACGGTTCTCAAGCGCTCTAAATGTTCTTCGAACGTACTTCCAGTTACCATGATGTCATCCAGATAAACTTGGCATTTGTCTAGAGGCAGGATACGTTCCATGAGACGTTCAAACGTAGACGGTGCATTACAAAGACCAAACGACATCACCTTAAATTGCCAATTACCCTTTCCGTAGATTGAGAAGGCTGTTTTCTCTCTGTCAGCTGGATCGACCTCACATTGCCAGAAGCCACTATCCATATCCAATGTTGTGAACCATTGGGAACCTGCCATTGCGTTCAAGGTATCCTCTATTCGAGGTAAGGGGTAGGAGTCCTTTTTTGTGACATCATTAAGGTGGCGGTAATCTACACAGAACCGAGTGGAGCCGTCCTTATTTTTGACAAGAACTACAGGTGATGACCATGGTCCTGAAGCTGGCTCTATCGCATCGTGCTCCATCATCTCCTTTAGCATTTCCTCAACCTCAACTCTCGTAGACATGGTAGAAGTCTTGGGGGTTTATTTGATAGGTGATGCATCTCCCGTATCAATCTTATGGCAAATCACGTTAGTTCTGCCCAAATCACTAGATTCTCAGGAAAACGCAGACCTATGCTCCATTAAAATCTGGACTACTCGTTTTCCTTGGGAAGCGTCTAGATGATCTGAAGCGCGCTCAGCCAGCTCTTGTAAGGGCTTGGGTAGATCGCTTATGATAGGAGTTATTTTATCGATCGAACTTCCCCTCGACTTTATCTGAGATACTTGGTAACATCTCCCAATTATAGTTTCCTTCTTGATTCCCCATGGCTTGTCAGATAGGTTTATCATCCTGACTGGAATGCTCTTATTGTTGTTTGAAAATAGTATTCTTGCAGTTATCACACTTAATGGCAGCTTGTTAGTACCATTCGCTGTGTCCACTAGTCCAAAGTGCCGACCATAATCTTCCCTACTCTTTGCTGGAACAAGAACTTCGCTTTTCGCAGGAAGGATGGTTGTTCACTTACAGACCACTGGGAAATCTTCCGGAGAGGTCACACACCGCCGAGATACAATTTCAACCTCTACTTCAGGTGTTCTTATAACTCCCGAACCAAAATCGATACAGCAGCCAAATTTGCGCAGGAAGTCCAAACCAAGAATACACTCGTCCTCAATGTTGGAAACGTACACAGGATGTTCTACTTGCATGCTTCCTAGATTAAATTTAATTTGTGCTTTCGCCAAAACTGGTGCAGTATCACCAGTTACAGACCTTATTACACATCCTTGAAGAGTGTTATCTGTTCGTCGTTTCCGATGAACTAACTCGATGAAATTTGGTCGGACTAATGTAACGTTGGCACCCGTGTCCACAACCATTCGGCATGCTTTTCCATCCAATATTCCTTCCACCAATAGAGCGTCGTCTTCACTTCCAAGCGATCGCACATTGAAGGTAACCGTGGGAGCATTTTGCGTGGAGTCAGCTGGTCTTCGCTCCTTAAGACTAGCTTTCAGTATTTTTCCGGTTGATTCTTGTTCCAGTAGTCACTTTGCTCACTGATCCTCTTTTCTCTACACTGGGAGCGGAGATGTCCAACTTTATTACAGTTCCAACATTGAAGTTGGATCGTCTTATTAGAATTGGGGCCGCGTGAAGCGTTCTGAACCTTAGAAATCGATTTAACTTCTTTTACTATACTTTTGAGTTTATCCAGGAAGTGTTACTGATCCAGACTTACACCAGCCTACATCTCCTTCTTCCAAACTTGTGTTCCGTACCACACGCCACGTGGCCCTTGCAGCAACTTTGGCTGACTCCACTTCCAATGCTCTGGCCAAGGCCTCTCGCATAGTTCGAAGACCTGCAACTCTGACCATCTGTTGAACTTCATTGTCTGAAATGGCGTCCAGGAACGCACCAACGGCGATTACATCACGTGTATCAGCAGGACAACCTTCAAGGGCCAGCTGTGACAAGCTTTCAACATCAGCTGCCAGTTCCGCCAGGGACTCGTTGGCTCTTTGAACTCTGTTTTTCAACTGCGCATGGTAGAGATTCCGAAGGTGTTTGTCACCAAATCGTAGCTCAAGTGCTGACGTCAAGGCATCGTAGTCCAATAGTGTGGGCTCCGAGAGATTTTGTAACACCACCAAAGCAGGCCTCCGAAGCATTGCTGCCAAATATTTGGCTATTTATGTTATCTTCTAGCCGTTTATTTTGGCCACAATTTCAAATTGTGTTTGATACTCACGCCAGGTACCTTGTCTATCATATGGAGATGGTTTAACTACAGTACGAGATCCTTCTAAGGCACTGAGCTCGGAACTGCGTGGAAGTTGAATGCCATCACCCTCACTTGTAGTTGACAAGCTGCTTAAACGTTGATTCATTTTTTCTCGTAGTCGTCCAAATCTAGTTTCCGTTTCATTCTTGACGGTGTCCATCTCTCTCTGCAATGACGTAAATTTACCCTCAATAGTTAAAATCTCTGTTTTTAATTCTTCTTTCATTGCGTTCAACGATGTCGTATGTTCCGCCATCTTGCTTTCCAGTGACGTCGTCTACTCCACCATCTTGATTTCCAGTGATGTCGTCTGGTCCGCCATCTTGCTTTCCAGTGATGTCATCTTCTCCGCAATCTGGTTGTTCAATGACGTAGTTTGTGATGCTATTTGGTCCAGCCTGTTATTGTTCTCTTCTGCTATGGCTTGAATAAGAGCCGTTAAACCCTGAATATCTGCGGCCATTTTTCTCTCAACCGCACTCCATGTGGGGCCTGCAATGTAGCGGTTGCGCTCTAATAAGCCGACACAGTGAGCTGGTCGTAGAGTTATATAAAATAGAAAAAGTCACCAGGGACCTTTATTGATCTGTTCTCAGTTAGCCAAACAAACCCTCGTCACTGCAGAATTATTAAATAAAGATGTAAGGGGAATACTAGTATAAGTTAGATAGGGTTCTGACATGAACAAAGCAAGGATAGCAACAAATATGGCCCAACGGCTAGTTTATTAGAGACGTATATAAACATGGAATATTTGATTAAATATATGATGTTTCGGATATAATGATAACATTAATTTTCCGCGATAGCAAACAAACAATGATCCTCATACTCGTAGAAATATAACGGGATAAAATAAACTGTAATAAAGAGTAAATTTCCAACTATTCCCTCGCAGTTGAAATTAATATATAGACAATCACATATTCAAGATATTCCTTACAACACCTTGCCCACTAATTTCACATAAAACTTGTTTGTCAGGCAGCTCTGATATTTTTAGTGGTCTAACTACTCACCTAAGGCTCCGCCACAATATTATTGATACCTAGCTACCGAGTAAGTTTAAGTTATAAGTCATAAGAGATAGAAACCATCAAATAATTAAGACTGTCAGTCGTGAATATACGTACGTTTCAATAAACAAATAAACTTACACCTAATTTACCCCAAAATAATGGTAACACTATAACAATAGATTAAAACCATCTAACCACTAACACTAACAGCGATACACATATGTAAGTTCCAAAAATAAACTAACACCTAATTGATCCGTAAAGATTGGTTATATCTTAACCATAAGTTGAACCCTAACCTGAATCGTAGCCGAACATAGTCTAAGTTCAATTCCCATCTTTTACAATAACTTACATTTTAATCAGTCCTAGAGACCTACATGGCATCAAAGATTGCCTTTCATTGTTGGGCACTCGCTTATATTCGGTTCGGATTAGTTGGGGGAAGGAGGGATGGAAAGGATGAGATAATGAAGCAGTCACAAATATCCAATCGCTTCGCCGACGTCTTCTGCGGTGCCTGCGCACAACGCCGTAGAGACACTGAACCATGGGGGTGGGGGCGACGTCGGGCACACGAGGAACTAGAGATTCACTTAAATTCACCATAACGCGCATGCACTCTTTACACCGATTGCTTTAGTCAGGTGAAACAATTGAATTAAACGCCGACCTTCCAGACAGAGTTTTTTTTAGTGTACCGGCACAAGGTCGTTCCGTGGCGCGATTTCTGTCAACTTACGAGACCCCAGCTTGTTTGTCGAATAGGGTGAGTACAAATGATGTTCTTGGTGCTGGGCTAGTCTCTATCCACGGTACATCTCGTTTCCATCAAGCAGACCAACCACCAAAATCCCACTTCTGACACCAATGTAACGTGGGGCGTACGTGACCTGGAAGGGTCACAGGCCATTCAAACGTGAAAGTGTGAACCACGAGTTCTTTTAGAGATATTGGTGACCTGGTGGTCTAGTGGTAAGGTGTCAGACTTCTATGCTGGCGGCCGGGGTTCAATCCTCGGTCCCGGCAAAGATTTATCTGATTACCAAACCCTTCCTTCACCTCTGACAAGACATCTTGTGAATGTGGGGAATGCCAGGCCTCCACCGTGGTTCGGATTCCACGTTAAACTGTAGGTCCTACATTTCATCTCACAATCACCCTACCATTACACATTAGCGTAAGTGCGTATAACCCGAACGGGTAGTAAGACGCGGTGCTAATAATAATAATAATTTTAGAGATATTGGGGTAGGCTGCTGACCAAACACGAATGAAAATGTCCACGGAATATTCAAGGTTTTTATTATTAAAATTAACACTTACATACACACTCTGATTAACTGTATATCTAAATTAATTATAACTAAACAAGTAATTAAGTAAAATAAAGAGCCTTAATCAAGTCTGTAATTTAATTAAACTAATAGAGCACACAACGATGTAATTAAATTGAATAAACAACTTAGCAACTATAAAACACCTAATAACTACTCAAATATTTAAAAACAGTCACAAAAATGTTCATTAACACAATAGTTCACAATAACAACAAATGTCACTTGTCTCACACACGATACACGGCGGTGACCCGCTATACACAAACGCCGGACTCGCTGACCCACCCGCGGACGCGCCGACCTGCTCGCATGTCACTCTAGCTCACACAATGTACAACACCGGTCCACACACTCGCACTGGGGACTCCCGGACTCATTAGTCGAGAATTAAGAACTGAATACCCACGGCCTTTCGGCTGTTGCCCGACATAGAACATCTGACTTGACAGTTATGCCACGTCAGGTTGTCTATGAAAGGGCTGATTTGTTCTGTGAGTTACAGGCAGCAGTCGCTAGCCCTTATCCTCATGGTATGAGGGTGAAAACAATGAATAGGTGAAACCGTTGAATGATGCTGCAATAAAATACAAAGTTATAAATTAGTACCCTTTGAGTGAAAATAGTGGTGATTGTGAATGATCTCGCTGTGGTAAGAGGGTTTGGAAGGATTTTCTTTTCTTAGGATGAGGAAGGTTGGCTTATTTAGAATGATCGATTTGTGAGTGATGGCGTAATGTGATTTCGGGAGTGGGTTGGTAGGCTTAACTGTTTTAGGAGTTGGTTTGACGAGGATGGTTACATTTCCATTCCCCATCTGGGGCCGACAGTGGCGCCAGCGTTATTCTCTGGCTAGAAGGTTGACCTAGTCGGTTATCCCAGTGGAGTCCGGCGGTGGCAAAGGTGATAAAGAATAACTTGTTGGGAAGGATTTTCTTTTCTTGGGATTTGGAGTGAGGTGGATACATTTCCATTCCCCTTCTGGGGCCGACAGTGGCGCCAGCGTTATTCTCTGGCTAGAAGGTTGACCTAGTCGGTTATCCCAGTGGCGTCCGGCCGTGACTAAGGTAGTAATGGCGTGAAATGAGCGATTGTGCATGAAAGTGTACCGTGCGCCTTCGAGCAGGTAGTCCGTGTTCACCGGGCATTTTGGCATAGTGACTTTTTTTTTTAACTTATTATTATATGCTTATAACTAGTGGTGATTAACTAAGAACTAGTGATGTTTAACTAAAACTAATGATAATTTTTTTTTATTATTTTATATATTTTTAATAAATTTTTGGTTTTTTAATGATTTTTTTATATATATTTTTAATAAATTTTTGGTTTTTTAATGGTTTTTTTGTTTGTCACTATGCCAGTCTAGGTTTTTTGTATTTCCTGGTGTCTTCTGGGTCGTAGCGTCCTAGTGATCTTATGATTGTGTTTGTGTGCGTGTCGCTTTGTTCGTAAAACTTCTTGTTTCTGTCCCTGATATTTCTTGTAAGAGTCTGCTCTTTGTCATGGTGTGTAGATCATCTATTCTGGTGTAGCGGTTTGTGCCGGTTATAGTTCTGAGTATTTTGTTTTGAGTAGTTTGTAGTTTACTTAGTAAGGTTGCTGATGCGTAGCTCCAGGCTACGCAGTTGTATACTATGATTGGCTGAATGACTGATCTGTAAATAATTAGTTTGGTGTGTTCTGTTAGCTGGTTACCTTTTAGCAGTGGATAAAGTTGCACGAATCTGCCTAGCGCTTTTGAGTTTGTTTGTTCTATGTGCTTTCTCCAAGTTAATCTCTTGTCTATTGTTATGCCTAGATATTTTACGCATGTCTGTATTGGTATTTCTGTATTAAATAGTATGAAAGGAGCTGGTGGGTTTTGGAGTCTTTTAGATATTACCAGTGCTGCTGACTTGTCTGGATTTACTTTAATTCTCCATTTAGTGAACCATTCCTGTAGTGTTACCAAATATCTTTGAATTCCTAGACTTGAGAAGTTTATGTTTCTGTTTTGCGCGTAAACCATGGTGTCGTCTGCAAATTGCCTAACTTTGACTCTAGGGTCGGAGGGTATGTCTGAAACGTAAATGTTGTATAGGTGTGGAGATAGCGTGGAACCTTGGGGGACTCCCGCCCTGATTGGGTGTGATGGGGACATTTTACCCTCCATTGTTACCTTGAATGTTCTCAGACTAAGAAAGCTGGCTATTGTGTGAATGAACCATGAGGGGAAGTCGAGTAGGATTAGTTTGTGGAGTAGACCGATATGCCATACTTTATCGAAAGCCTTCTCTATATCTAGAAAAATTGCTCTTAAATACTGTTTTTCTTCGAAAGCCAGAGTGGCGTCTTCTACTAGATTAACTATTGGGTGGGCGGTGGAGTGCTTATTATTGAAGCCGAATTGAAGTTCGGGGATAATTTTAAATTTATCAGTGATTTGTTTTAGTCTTCTAAGTATCAATTTTTCAAATAATTTACTGAACGTGGGGAGGAGACTGATTGGTCTTCTATTTTGGGGAAACATGGGTCTTTACCTGGTTTGGGAATTGTTATAACCTTAGCCAGCTTCCAGTCGTCCGGGAAATGACATAGGTAAAGTAGTGTATTCAGTATTGTAAAGAGTAGCCGCACTGCCCTTAGTGGCAGGTGTTGTACTATCTCGTTTGTAATGTAGTCGTGTCCTGGGGCTTTATTTCTGGGAAGTTCCTGTATAGTAGATGTTAGTTCTTCCAGTGTGATGTCATCTGCCTGTGTGTTGTTTGGTTTAAATAAGTACTCCCTCACTGACATGGTGGCTTCCCTGGTGAAGTTGGTTTTCTGTGGTCTTTGGTTGGGTGTAAACTGTTTTTCTAGTGTGGTGGCTATGGTCTCCGCTTTCTCCGAGCTTTTATAGGCCACCCCGTTTTCCCCGTGTATGGCTGGTACTGTTCTGATTTTTTTTATCACCCCTTAGTTGTTTAGTTATTTTCCATGTTTTGCTATTGTCTGTGGCTGCCTCTGTGACATAAGTGTTCCATTTTTCTAGCCTGATAATTTTAACTGCTCTTCTAACCTGTGCTTTTAATCTATTGTAGGCTGCCCTGTGTTGGGGGGTCCTGAAAGTCTGCCAGTCCCTCCTAGCTTACCTTTTTTGGGCTATGAGGAAATTTCATTGTGGGTTTGTCTTCCGGAGGTCATGTGTAATGGGTTCCTTCACTGAGCTCTGTTTGTAGGCCTGTTGTACGGTCGACGTGAACAAGCGAAGCGATGCTTCGGCTTCCTCCGTGTCTCGTATGTGGTGTGCCTCCGGAAGTGTGTCCTCCAGTGTTTTTTTAAAGTGTGCCAATTACATGTGATTTTGTTGTTGGTGAGCCCTCTTATCTCAATATCTGCGGTAATGCTTATCTCGCAGAATATTGGGTTGTGGTCTGAGTCTAGTTCGTGTAATACCGTGAGGTCTTCTGGTGTGATTCCTATATCTGTTAGAACTACATCTATTATATCTGGTTGTTGTAGGTAATTTGAAGGGTAAAATGTCGGTTCTTTTGGTGCGATCACTAGGTAGTCGTTGTTGTCTGCGTGTTCGTTTAGTGTGCGCCCGTTTCTTGTCGTTGTTCTACTGTTCCAGTTTATGTGTTTGGAGTTTAAGTCCCCTGCCAGTACTATACTCCCTGTCCGTGTGAGTTCGTCCAAGTCTTGTGTCTGTAGCGTCGCCTGCGGCGGTTTGTATATGGCCGCGAAAAGAATACTCCCCTCCGTGTGTTGACATTTACTGCTGTAGCTTCTATTGTTATTAAATCTTTAAAATGGTGTTGATAGTGTGGGAGGTTTCTTTTGATAAAGACCGCAGTCCCACCTCCTGTTTTATTTGCTCTGTCTGACCTGTAGATTTCATAGCCGTAAAAATAAACATTTTTTTGTGGGAGTTAAGTGTGTTTCATTAATTAGAGCTATGTCTATTGAATAAGTGTTAAGTAAATCTTCTAATTATTTTGCTTGCTGGAGTATTCCATTCGCGTTCCACACAAAAACGCGCAGTATGTCCTTAGTCCGTGTCTTCCTTGTATCCATCATTAGTCAGTAGAAAAGTAGTTTGTCAGCCCTTCTATGATAAGCATTAATTTTTCTGTTGTGTCTTTTGTTTGCCTTAGCTGTGTAAGGTATGGTTTAAAGTGGGTTATCAGTTTAATTATGTTTAAGTCTTTAAAAAAATTAAACAACTCCTTGATGTCGGAGGCCGTGGAGGTTTGCTCTTGGGCTTCTTGTTGTGGGGGCCGTGTATCTTGTCGCACAACCTGGCTGTAACTCCGGCTTGTGGACGCGACCTCGGATTGGCGCGTTTCGGCCACTGTCTTTGGTCGTTGGGGAGAGTGGGGAAGTCTCTGCTGATGGCTTTGGGGGTGGGGGGATCCGTCTCTGCTGAGTGAGGGCTTCTTGTTTTGCTGTGTGAAGTGACAGTTTTTCGTCCAGCAGTTTCCTGTACACGGGGCATTTACTGTAGTTTGCAGAGTGGTCACCTCTGCAGTTTACACATCTAGCCGGGGTGGTGGTGTCTTTCTTTGGGCAGTCCTTTGTGTCGTGCGCTGACAGGCATTTGACACAACGGGGGTTGTTCTGACAGTTGCTGCGGGTATGTCCGAATCTCTGACATTTGTGGCACTGAGCTATTTTGTTTAGGGGGGGATGTAAGGTTCGACTCTCACTCTGGTGTTATTAATGAACTTCGTCTTGTAAATGTCTGTAACCTGGCTATTTTTTGCAAGTGTCACCTGGAATGTCGGGAGTAGCGTGACCGACTGTGTAGTGCCTGTCGCCGGGGTTTTGGTGGTGAACTGTCTGACGTGAGTTACGGGGTAGCCTAGCCCCATAAGTTCTTGTTGCAGGTCCTCCGTGAGCATGTTGGGAGGTAGCCCCTTTACGACCACGTGGACCGGCTTGTCTCTCGGGAGTGAGTAGGTGTGGTACTCTTGTTTAAGGTCCTTTAGTAGATGTTGCATTAAGTCATAGTTTTGCTTAGTGGTGGTGTGAATCTTGAGTCCGTCTTTTAGGAAGTACACGTTGGTATTGTTTCCCAGTTCCTTAGCGTATTTCGTGATCTTCATGTAGTGTTGTGACCCTCTTGTAACAATAGGTGGCAGTCTTTTTTGGGTGTCTCGGCTGGTGTGTCGTCAGTCATGGTCACGTCGTTTTCATTTTCGGCCCTTTTCAGGGCGTCAAATTGGTTTGTGGTCGTGATGGGTTTTTTGGAATTGTGTTTTTGGTCCGCTTTGCACTTCCTTTTTCTGTTCAGTTTACTGGCTAGTGTGAATGTCCCTTGTCCGTCTGTGTCGGATTCCATTTCTGAGTAGTCACTTGTCGAGAGTTCTGTGTTCGTTGGTGATTTGGATTTTTGTGTGGCAGTGGTGGTGGCCATTTCGCGCGGCCCTGAAAAGGGCAGGCTAGTGGCCAATGTGGAGGGGCTACTGGGCCTCCCTCTGTGCAGTGGTGGGGGGATTGTACTGTTGTGTGGTGTCCCGGAGGACAGACTCCGGCTGCGAGGTATTGCTTCGCAGCCGGTTCCGCTTTACAGTCTACTGTAACTTGTTGACACCGTAAGGTTTCCCGTTACAGCAATCACCACCGGCAGTCTGTCCCGAGTTAAGTCTTTGAGTATGTGCGGGTTCCCCGTAGGGTGTTTGTCTCGACAATTTGCTCTTTTAGTGGGGCACGTCCTTCCTACTCGAAGTCTTAGCACCCACTGAAAAAAAAAAAAAAGAAAAAAAAAATAGCTCCAGAGATCACCGTGTTATATACCCTCCACCACTGCCCGGCCTTGACCAATGGGGAAAACGGGGGCTTCCTATTGGCGCGAGAAACCGTTAAAGACAGTGTCCATCATGCGAGCAAATAGGAAGCACACAGACACAGACACAGACAAAAGGCATGCTCCGATGCTTACAGAAGGGGAGCACGAGAGCAAGTTCCAACACGTACCGACCAATTGGTCACACCGTGTGTTTCGCAAAAATTTAAAAACGGGTTGTCGCGTTTCGCGAAGTTCTGAAACAAAGAAACAGAGATTACATAATATTAGTAATATTGGGGTAAAAAAGGGGGGTAAGAAATTGAGAAAACGACTAAGGGTTTTTTAGAGTTACATGCGGAGACACTACTCTATGGGGGGCTGGGTGAGAGCCTCCCAAACCACTGTTGACACATCTCGCTTATCCGAGCAGGGCTTTGGGACGTCGATGGCACCCACCAGGGTCGATGACGTAGTTCCCAAGCCCCTGGATAAGAGGATTGGTGGCACCGGAAGTCTAGCGTAGAAAGACTGCGCTAGTTTCCGGAAGTGGTCCTTGATGGTAGGCATATCCAGGTCACGATGAAGAGTCTCATTCCGGACATACCAAGGTGCGCCCACAATGATCCTCAGACATACGCTCTGGAACGCCTGCATCCTCCTCATATACGTGTCCGCCAGGTGACCCCAAGCGGGACACGCATAGTCGAGGATCGGCCTGAGCAGCTGCTTGTACAGCGTCAGACCGTTCCTTGTTGACAGGGCGCTACGCCTGTTGAGCAGTGGGCCTAGGACTCCCAGCCTTTGCCTCGCCTTGTTGAGTCTTTCGTTGCAGTGTCGTCTCCAGGTCAGTTTTGTGTCCAGCGTAAGTCCCAGGAACTTAACACTGTCCGCCCATCTGATCTGTTCTCCGAACAGCCGGAGTGGAGCCGGCCTGTAGTACTTTCTTTTCCATGTGAAGAGCATTGCAGTGTTCTTCTCCACGTTAATACTTGTTCTCCAGGTTGTCAGCCACCCCTCCAACTGCGTCAGGTGCGTCTGGAGTCGCCTCTCCACCAGCTGCCCTCGCCACGACTCCGCTACTAGAGCCGTGTCGTCCGCATACAGAGCCAACTCGGTGCCTGGGGATTTTGGAATGTCGTTCACATAGAGACTGAAGAGCAGCGGGCTCACCATGGAACCCTGTGGCACTCCAGCCCGGATGCTTCTGACTTGGGAGGTGGCGTTCCCAAAGGTAGTGGAAAAGGTGCGATGGAAAGATAAGATTGAACAACCTTAACTAGGTAGAAGGGCAGGTTCAGGGAGAGGAGTTTGAAAAGGAGACCCTCGTGGCAAACACGGTCGAAGGCCTTTGCCACGTCAAGAAAGACAGCACCAGTCAGCCTGTTGATGTTGAAGTTCCTCGTAACCTGTTCCACGAGCCGGACAAGTTGATGAGACGTAGCGTGTCCCGGCCGAAAGCCGAACTGCTCGTCCACCAAGATGCCCCCTTCGCGAACATGTCGGGTCAGTCTCGTCATTATTAGTCTCTCGAACAACTTGCCCAGACAGTCGAGCAAGCTGATCGGTCGGTAGGACGAAGCTAGGGACGGGTCCTTACCCGGTTTGTGAAAGCAGAGGACGTTGGCATGCTTCCAGAGCTCGGGGAAGTGACTCAGGAACAGGACGGCGTTGAATAACTCCACAAGGAAGTTAATCGCCTCCAAGGGCAGCTTTCTGAGGACCGCGTTACTGATACCGTCGGATCCGGGGGCCTTGTTTTGTCTTAGAGCGGCTATCGCCCGTGACATTTCTGTCACCTCCGTGGGTTCGGGTTCATCCAAGGGTCTGTACGAGACCGCACTGATGACCTGCGCCACGTGCGCAACGTGCACCGGGTCTGACGGGTTGTCAGTCGGTACAAATTGCGCCTCTAAGTACTCAGCGAGAGCATCGGCCTTCTCCTGGTCGGAGTTGGCCACCCCGTTGCGACTAATAATAGGCGGCCTTGGTGCGGGGACCCGCATCAAGTTCCTCGTCATTTGCCACAAGGACCTGTCCTGCACGCACAGGCTCTCAATCTTGTCCTCCCAGACACTGTTCCGGTATTCTCGGACCATCTCCCGAACCGCATGGACTTTGCGGCTCCAGTTGGCCTTGTCTACCGGGTCCCTCGAGATTTGCCAAGCATTCCTCAGCCGATTTTTCTCCCGGACGTGCCTGAGGATAGAATCGGGCAAAGAAGCCTGTGGCGCCCTCTTAGGACGGTGCCTCGGCGTCGAAGCTTCGAGCGACCCCACGATGGCGGAAGTTATGAACTCCGCACCGCGATCGATTTCTGCAGCTGTTCGAAAGGTAGGGGTGGGTCTCAACCTCTCTCTCAACACATTCGTAAACCTGTCCCAGTCAGTGCGCTTTAAGTCGGGTTTTTCGGGGGGGTCTATGAAGGACACCGCGCGTCCCAGGTTCACGAGAACGGGGTTGTGATCCGAGTCTAGCTCAGCTAGAGACTTCAGCACTAACCGCCTTCTGATCCCTCTGGAGACAATGAAGTCTAGGACGTCCGGGAGATAGCCGGGATTGAAAGGGAAGTGGGTAGGGGTCGGAGGCCCGGCAGCCACCAGGCCGTGTAGATCTATGACGTCGCGGAGCAATCCGCCGCGAGCGCACATAATCCTAGAGCCCCATGAAGGGTGCTTAGCGTTGAAGTCACCACCGATTAAAACAGGCGTGGTACCTCGAAGCAGCACCTCCATGTCAGCCCTCGTAGCCTGGTCGAGCCGGTGGTAGGGAGGGAAGTAGATGGAAATGAGACGCACTGGGCCAGTCGAGGTCACCAGTTGGATAGCCGTTGCTTCCATGTGTTGGAGGGGAGGAAGTGAAACGACGTGGTGGTCAAGGCCCCTTCGGACCAGAACCGCCGTCCCACCCCTTCCCACATCCCCCGCTCGGTCACTACGATGGCAGATAAACTCTGCTAACGAGAACCTCATTGCGGAGCGCAAGTGGGTTTCTCCCAGCAGCATTACATCGACACGATGCTTTGCCAAGAAACTTTCAAGCTCAGCCTTCTTCCCCGCGACTCCGTTGGCGTTCCAGAGTGCGACCGTGAGCTCCTTCAGCACTGGTGGTCCTCTATTCGGGTGCACTGCCATGAGAGACCAGGTAGAGGATGATGTGCTCCATGACCAGGTGGCCACGGTTACTCCTCGGAGACTCCTGGACCTTCCTCAAGAGACTCGATGAAAAGTCCCATGGGTCCAGTCCCGGAATACCCTTGAGTAGCTCAATGCAATTTTTGAGCTTTGCAGCATCATCCTCGGGTGTGGGGTTTACAGGGGTGACAAGGGTGGGTGTTGGGAGTGGAAGGAAAGGGTTGGAAGGGTGTAGGTTTGCAGTGTGGGTTGGGATAGGGAGAGGAGCGGTCTCGGTTGGGCCCTCGACCAAAGGGGTAGAACTGGATTCCACCAGTTCAGGTTTGGTGGCTTCGGCAGGTGCCTCGGCCTGGGGTGGAGGGGTATCTCTCTTTGACAGCACACTGGCGAACGATTGTACCAGTGGCTTTGGTGTTGGAGCTGGAGTCACTTTCGCCCTCCGTCCCGCAACGTGCCCCGAGGGCTTCTGGCCTTCACTTGGCCCATCCGTCCTCCCTTCTTGAGGCTTGGTGGCCCGCACATTCCCTTCCGCCCGCAAGGACTTGTACGTGGGACAGCCCCGCCTAGCCGAGGAATGAGCTCCAGAGCAGTGCAGGCACTTCGGGGGAGATCATCTCTCCTCCGGGCACCCGCCCCTCTCGTGGTCACCACCACAGAACCCACACCTAGGGTTAGCGCGGCAATCCCTCCGCACATGACCAAACCGGAAACAGTTTTTGCACTGAACCGGGCTGCCTGGAGACTTGTACTTCTCCACCCTGACGCGGAGCCCGCACAGGACTGATATGGAATACAGCCTTGCGGTGTGCTCTCCGGGCGTCAGAGAGACAACGAAGTTCGGCAACCGCTGCCTTTCTCCAGTCTTCTGATCCCGCTTTCATTGGGAGAGCATCTGTGTAATGGATTTCACGGGGAAACCCATCTCCACTAGCTCCTCCTGGATGTCGTCGGGGTTTGTCCGTGTCAGGAGTCCCTTCACCACGACCCTGACCAGTCGCTCCCGTCCCAGCTCGTAGGACCAATGCTGGATCCCCAAGCTCGGCAAGAACTTCTGGAGGGCGCGGTAATCCTCCTCCGACCCGCACTGGAGGCGCACTCGGTCCCCCGGCTGCCTGACCGCCTCCACAGGCTCTCGAACCTTGGATCGGATGGCCCTCGCCAACTTGGAGTAGCCCTCCACATCACACAATATGATGGGAGGGATCTTCCCCTTCGCTCTGCCAGCCGGCCCAGAGCCACTAGTACCAGGCTGGGGTGAGACACGGCTTGCGTTGTTACCCGCAGGTTTCCGCCGCTTCCCACCTTTACCCAGCGCTGGCGCACCCTGGCCCGGGCCACCACTGGCCTCGCTCTCATCACCAGAGCTGCCGCCTAAATGGTTAGGGTTGCCACCCAGCAGCTTCCTGGTGTTGCCGGCCTTCCCCCTTCGGCGGGGTCTTACGGTCCGAAATCCTTCAGACTCATCATCGGACCCCTGGCTCGACTCGTCACGCATCAACGGGAGGTCTGGTCCTGAAGACAGTCCTTCCACGTCCACGGACTCGCACGAGCTGTCAACACGCGCGAAGCGTGCGACCCGGTCTTCCGAATCTGAAGAAATTCAGCCGGGCGTTTCACACCTACCGACACCCCTTGGCGGGAGGTGCCGGAGTTTGACGCGGGTTTTCGAGACCCTTGCGTTAGCGCTTGCGTCAGTGCCGCTTGCAGCGGTCTTTACTGGCGGAGGACGGCTAGGCTCCCCCTGGTCAGGGCTTGCGTTGACACCGTTAGGTTTCCACCCATCGTGCTGGCGGGAGCTTTCGCCATCCTCCCCGGTTTGCGGGCTGTCAGCCCTAAAAAGGGCCTCCAGCACTTTTTGGCCATCAGCGGCACGCTCACCTCCTGTAGTCGGAGGGGCCCCGCTGGGCTGGCCCGCATCGGCATTACTGCCGACGCTTTGAAGGGGGCCAGCACTGTCCTTCAAGCCAAGGCCCGAGGGTGCAGTGCCGGAAGCTCTGGCGGATCTGACAGCGGCACGCGCGCCTCAGGTAGCTGGAGGGGCCCCGCTGGCTTCACCTTGGCCATTTGCGCCCACCTCGCCGGTAGTTGGCGAGGTCACGCTGGCAGAGTTGTTGGCCCTGAAAAGGGCCGAATCTTCACCCGAGGGTGACTCCGACTGGGTGTGGCTACCGGCACGCTCACCTCCAGTAATTTGAGGGGCCCCGCTACCTCCACCCGCTTGGCTGTGGACTGCGCCCACCTCCCCGGTAAATTGGGGGGTCACGCCAGCCTTGTTGGCCCTAGAAAGGGCCGATTTGTTGGCCCTAATAAGGGCCGATTTGTCACCCGGGGACGACTTTAGCTTACCTCGGCCAGCGGCACGCTCGGCTCCGGGAATTGGAGCGGCCCCGCTGACTTCGGCAGCTACCTCAGGCTTGTTGCCCCTCAAAGGGGCAGCTGCCTCTAAAGCTCCCGCCTTCCGGCTTGTGGCGGACCACTTGCCACCCGGCACGAGCTCCTTCCTGACCGGAGGAGCCTTCAGTCCCCGCGAGCGGAGACTTCCAACTTCCCCAGAAAGGACGGGCAGCACAAGCCTGTCGTTGACGGCGGATCCCCCGCCGCTCGCCGCCAACTTCTTCTTGCCCGGGGTCGGTCGCTTCCCGGGCCCGGGGCTCCTCTCCCTATCCCAACCCACACTGCCATCCTACACCCTTCCAACCCTTTCCTTCCACTCCCAACTCCCACCCTTGTCACCCCTGTAAACCCCACACCCGAGGATGATGCTGCAAAGCTCAAAAATTGCATTGAGCTACTCAAGGGTATTCCGGGACTGGACCCATGGGACTTTTCATCGAGTCTCTTGAGGAAGGTCCAGGAGTCTCCGAGGAGTAACCGTGGCCACCTGGTCATGGAGCACATCATCCTCTACCTGGTCTCTCATGGCAGTGCACCCGAATAGAGGACCACCAGTGCTGAAGGAGCTCACGGTCGCACTCTGGAACGCCAACGGAGTCGCGGGGAAGAAGGCTGAGCTTGAAAGTTTCTTGGCAAAGCATCGTGTCGATGTAATGCTGCTGGGAGAAACCCACTTGCGCTCCGCAATGAGGTTCTCGTTAGCAGAGTTTATCTGCCATCGTAGTGACCGAGCGGGGGATGTGGGAAGGGGTGGGACGGCGGTTCTGGTCCGAAGGGGCCTTGACCACCACGTCGTTTCACTTCCTCCCCTCCAACACATGGAAGCAACGGCTATCCAACTGGTGACCTCGACTGGCCCAGTGCGTCTCATTTCCATCTACTTCCCTCCCTACCACCGGTTCGACCAGGCTACGAGGGCTGACATGGAGGTGCTGCTTCGAGGTACCACGCCTGTTTTAATCGGTGGTGACTTCAACGCTAAGCACCCTTCATGGGGCTCTAGGATTATGTGCGCTCGCGGCGGATTGCTCCGCGACGTCATAGATCTACACGGCCTGGTGGCTGCCGGGCCTCCGACCCCTACCCACTTCCCTTTCAATCCCGGCTATCTCCCGGACGTCCTAGACTTCGTTGTCTCCAGAGGGATCAGAAGGCGGTTAGTGCTGAAGTCTCTAGCTGAGCTAGACTCGGATCACAACCCCGTTCTCGTGAACCTGGGACGCGCGGTGTCCTTCATAGACCCCCCCGAAAAACCCGACTTAAAGCGCACTGACTGGGACAGGTTTACGAATGTGTTGAGAGAGAGGTTGGGACCCACCCCTACCTTTCGAACAGCTGCAGAAATCGATCGCGGTGCGGAGTTCATAACTTCCGCCATCGTGGGGTCGCTCGAAGCTTCGACGCCGAGGCACCGTCCTAAGAGGGCGCCACAGGCTTCTTTGCCCGATTCTATCCTCAGGCACGTCCGGGAGAAAAATCGGCTGAGGAATGCTTGGCAAATCTCGAGGGACCCGGTAGACAAGGCCAACTGGAGCCGCAAAGTCCATGCGGTTCGGGAGATGGTCCGAGAATACCGGAACAGTGTCTGGGAGGACAAGATTGAGAGCCTGTGCGTGCAGGACAGGTCCTTGTGGCAAATGACGAGGAACTTGATGCGGGTCCCCGCACCAAGGCCGCCTATTATTAGTCGCAACGGGGTGGCCAACTCCGACCAGGAGAAGGCCGATGCTCTCGCTGAGTACTTAGAGGCGCAATTTGTACCGACTGACAACCCGTCAGACCCGGTGCACGTTGCGCACGTGGCGCAGGTCATCAGTGCGGTCTCGTACAGACCCTTGGATGAACCCGAACCCACGGAGGTGACAGAAATGTCACGGGCGATAGCCGCTCTAAGACAAAACAAGGCCCCCGGATCCGACGGTATCAGTAACGCGGTCCTCAAAAAGCTGCCCTTGGAGGCGATTAACTTCCTTGTGGAGTTATTCAACGCCGTCCTGTTCCTGAGTCACTTCCCCGAGCTCTGGAAGCATGCCAACGTCCTCTGCTTTCACAAACCGGGTAAGGACCCGTCCCTAGCTTCGTCCTACCGACCGATCAGCTTGCTCGACTGTCTGGGCAAGTTGTTCGAGAGACTAATAATGACGAGACTGACCCGACATGTTCGCGAAGGGGGCATCTTGGTGGACGAGCAGTTCGGCTTTCGGCCGGGACACGCTACGTCTCATCAACTTGTCCGGCTCGTGGAACAGGTTACGAGGAACTTCAACATCAACAGGCTGACTGGTGCTGTCTTTCTTGACGTGGCAAAGGCCTTCGACCGTGTTTGCCACGAGGGTCTCCTTTTCAAACTCCTCTCCCTGAACCTGCCCTTCTACCTAGTTAAGGTTGTTCAATCTTATCTTTCCCATCGCACCTTTTCCACTACCTTTGGGAACGCCACCTCCCAAGTCAGAAGCATCCGGGCTGGAGTGCCACAGGGTTCCATGGTGAGCCCGCTGCTCTTCAGTCTCTATGTGAACGACATTCCAAAATCCCCAGGCACCGAGTTGGCTCTGTATGCGGACGACACGGCTCTAGTAGCGGAGTCGTGGCGAGGGCAGCTGGTGGAGAGGCGACTCCAGACGCACCTGACGCAGTTGGAGGGGTGGCTGACAACCTGGAGAACAAGTATTAACGTGGAGAAGAACACTGCAATGCTCTTCACATGGAAAAGAAAGTACTACAGGCCGGCTCCACTCCGGCTGTTCGGAGAACAGATCAGATGGGCGGACAGTGTTAAGTTCCTGGGACTTACGCTGGACACAAAACTGACCTGGAGACGACACTGCAACGAAAGACTCAACAAGGCGAGGCAAAGGCTGGGAGTCCTAGGCCCACTGCTCAACAGGCGTAGCGCCCTGTCAACAAGGAACGGTCTGACGCTGTACAAGCAGCTGCTCAGGCCGATCCTCGACTATGCGTGTCCCGCTTGGGGTCACCTGGCGGACACGTATATGAGGAGGATGCAGGCGTTCCAGAGCGTATGTCTGAGGATCATTGTGGGCGCACCTTGGTATGTCCGGAATGAGACTCTTCATCGTGACCTGGATATGCCTACCATCAAGGACCACTTCCGGAAACTAGCGCAGTCTTTCTACGCTAGACTTCCCGGTGCCACCAATCCTCTTATCCAGGGGCTTGGGAACTACGTCATCGACCCTGGTGGGTGCCATCGACGTCCCAAAGCCCTGCTCGGATAAGCGAGATGTGTCAACAGTGGTTTGGGAGGCTCTCACCCAGCCCCCCATAGAGTAGTGTCTCCGCACGTAACTCTAAAAAACCCTTAGTCGGTTTCTCAATTTCTTACCCCCCTTTTTTACCCCAATATTACTAATATTATGTAATCTCTGTTTCTTTGTTTCAGAACTTCGCGAAACGCGACAACCCGTTTTTAAATTTTTGCGAACCACACGGTGTGACCAATTGGTCGGTACGTGTTGGAACTTGCTCTCGTGCTCCCCTTCTGGAAGCATCGGAGCATGCCTTTTGTCTGTGTCTTTGTTCTGTGGGCCCGGGGTTCTTCCTCGCCTCATCCGGCGGTCTTCTCCCAACCCCGACGCCAACACCTTTCTTCACCTTCAACGCAGGCTTCATCCGAAGACACGATCCGTAGAATAGCAGACGCCAAAGATGCTCAGAAAGCCAGGAACACGTAAGGGAGTCAGGACGACACCTTGCACTCCCATGAATAGGAAGCGCTGGCGCAGTGAGCAGAGGTGGAGTCGTCACGGATGGCTCAGACAACATGGACTGTGGGCCGGACTGGCAGAAAGGAGGGATGGTGAAGCGGCCGGTGCAAGTGCGAAGGAAAGAAGGCTGACTGAACAGTGAGGTACATCAAGCTAGAGCTGGGTCCAGACTTGAACAGAACATGTTCCCATTGAAAAGTATTGGCTGTGCGTTGAGTAAGCGTGTGCAAGTAGCAGAGGCAGCATACATATTTGTTCATTACTACAAAGCAAGAAAAGACCAAAATCCCGACAATGGTGTATGACAAGATTATACCAAAATAGAAATGTGTACAGTGAATCGAGCTTATTGCTATATATAGAATTTCAGCCATTCAATGGAATCTATAAAAACTTTACTCAAACTCATCCATCTAATTTTGAAATCTTAATAAATTTAACTGGATCTATCTCCTCCCACGCATCCTGTTTTTTATTTTGTTGTAGTTATCTTGATCCTTAGGATTCCATATTACCTGGTGTGGCTTATAGAGTGTATGCGAGCTTCATTTGGTCTTCTTTTGACCACTCCATTATTTTACAATATGCTAAGATAGAGGATATTATTACTAACTCAAAACACACACACACAAAGAAATACACTCCCCAAAATATATATTTAGGCCTACTTACAATAAACAAAACACACTTCGACTCCGCTGTTGTCCTGCCAATGGCTGAATGTTCGGGAGGAACTACCACATCTCCTTATCTTTCAACACTTCCACTACATACATACCCTAAATTCCCTCCTGAAGCAACTTTATGGAATTCAGGGTATCACCACAGGCCCTAAACACGTGCTCCTGTGTGGATTCCTTTCCGCAATAGCACAGCCTCGTGTCCGTAAGTCCCCTGTCATTTCAAGTCGTCTTATACGACCCATTCCTCGTGATAAAGTGGACCAGACCCCGGGAGGTTGCAAGAAAGTAAACCCCAATCTCTCCCTGATATCGGGGAAAACCCAAACGTCCTTCTCCCCGTATCACCTTCCTCCCAGCAGACTTGCAATTCATCCAGCAATGCTTGCGTTATCTCCGGCTTTGATCCCACTCCAGGCCTTATTAGTGCCTCTACCCTCATAATATATTCTTTCTTAAGCCTAATAACCTCCAAGTAGTGGCCAGACCCCAAGTGCAACTCAGAGTGCATCTGTTGATACTGTCCTGTATGAGCCTGACAACCTTCTAAACACTTTCCTTTGCAGTGATCTTAGGATGTTCTCTTAAGTGCTCTTCTTCATTTTATGTGCCCACACACTTGTTCCATATGCCACTATAAAAACGAGTAATGCACTGTGGTACAATTTTATTAGTCTTAACGGGAGATGAAACCTTCTTTGCCCAATATTGATAAACTTGTTCAGTTCCTTCAGTGCTTTTCCACTCACTAGTTCTATGTGAAACCCAAAATTTAATTTCCCATCAAGTGTCACACCCAGGTATCTGTTCATCTTGGTTCTAGCCACTCTAGTCTCACCCTCCCTAATTATTGAATTTCGGTCTAGCCTTCCTTTCAGCAGCATGGCCATAAGGGACACGGAAAGCTACCTCGAACAAAACCCTAGTGACAGTGGCCATAAGAGAGACATGGCGAAGTAACTACAGTCGTGTGCAAATTAATTATGAGACTAAAAGTCATTTTTGTAGCTTTTCACATGGATTTATTATATTATTTTTTCATATTTATCATACCAAATTTATATTATTTAACTTGTAAATGTTTCTTTGGTAATTTCTTATGATAGTATATATTAAAAATAGTAGGGAATTTTATTTTCTTCAACTCTTACCTTTGAAGCACATGCATTAGGGATGTCTTACTACCATGATATACTGTTTTTTTTAGCGAAATTATTTTGTTTTTCACTGCAAATAATATTTGTATTTGTGTTTTGTATACATTTTTATTAGATCTATTAGTTTCAAGTGTTATTTTCCTTCAAAACGCGAGACAATATTTAAAAAAATCGTTATTATTGATTAGTGAATCTATGGGCAAATCAAATGACTTGTCATCTCGTAAAATTGCTTTAACCAAGAGTCTTTTAAAATAAAAAACATTACACACAACAAGAAATAGCTGAAAAAGTATCTATTTAAAAAAATCGAGCCAAACTAGTCAGGAATTGACATTCGATAAGCCATGCGAACCTCAGTGCAACGGTGAATGTGACCGTAAATAAAAATTGAGACCTCATACTCATAGAAAACTGGTCCAGATGGCTAAAGCGAATAAGAGAGCTACTAACAAGGCTCTCTTAAGTCAATTGAAGCTGACATATCCTCATTATTAGTAAGAATACGACTCTGTGAAACAGGCCTACCAACAAAGGGACCTTGTAAAAAACAACTAAATAATCCTAGCAATGGCCAAGAAGAGGTTAGAATGGACCCATGAGATGAGCAACAGATTCATTAAGAGGACTGGAGCAAGGTAAGCTACAAAATATTTCCATAGCAATAATAAATGCTGAAAATACAGTATGGATAGCCGTACAGCTCTGTACAGTAATGGTCATGGACATAATTCAAACTATCCTTTTGCATATCCTGTTTGTTATCACCAAGCTTGTAAACAAAGAAGAAAACGAAGACGGAAACAACTAGTACAAAGAGTGATCTAATCGCTTCACTCATACGAATATGGAATTGTGAAGAAGAGGTGATAAATATTTATTGTAGAGCGTTAGTAAAAAGTATTTCAAACTGTTACAAGGGAAATATACTATGTATTAATATGTATAAAAATGTATAATAAAATAGATTTGATTAAATATATACAATTTTATTCTTTTCAACACCTAATCTAATAATTTTCACACGTCTGTATAACCAACTTCTGACCCTAGCAATAGTGGCCATAAGATATATTGAGTGGTAGCTTTAGCCAACCCCTAGCATTATTGGCCATTAGAGAAATATTGATAGGTAGCTTTAAACCAACCCCTAGTAATAGTGGCCATTAAATATACATATTTATTTATCTAATTTCAGCCATTCCGAAATATATAGGGTAGCTCAAGACCTAAATTTACTTACATATTTCTGTCTACATCATCTATTATACAATATCCCATTTTTAAACAATAATTAAATTATGTAATTTGCACCTAATCTAACTGTCCTTATAATCATACTATATATCTTTTGTCCTACTAGATGGTCCACCCCAAGTATTTTACGCCCCCGGTACTCTCTACCACTGGCTGTCTCGCTGACCTCTGGATCTAATAGTCCCCAGAGTTGGCGAAAACTCCAGTGGTGGCGAGCATCACCCTAACCCCCACCTGGCGAGGTGGCCTAATGGAGATTTCACTCCACCCACTTCCAGCTCAAACCACCACCTGTATGGACATAAAACTAACTTAAACTAAATATAAGGAAAAGACAGACTAAAAAACTAACTTAACCTAATTTACAAGTTCTTTCCCCTCGATGGCTGCAGGGTCTTCTGATGTTATTCCCGGTCGCATCCTCTGAACTGAAAGCAGCCGTTTGGACGACCGGTTGACGGACTAGATGCCCGATAGCTCCAGCCCAGCAAAAACACTTGCTTCCAAGTGGGCCAGACTATGGGAGTGAGGAGTTAGTTCTTCCATCTTAGACGACATCACTCCAATAATATACTTCCCAGCTGGTATTCCGGCGCTCCCCGGTTCTCCATCATCTCACGCTACTGGAATCCAAAGGACGCCTTCCCTCAGCTGGGCTCCAAATAACAAGGAGTTCCCCTATCCCGCTCTTCCTTACCAACCAGCAACGTCTTAGCCTTGTAAGTTTAATTGTCTTCGTAACAGTTTTAGATCATTTCATCTACGTCCGATGTTGAGTCCATACTTCCAGTAGCATCACTTTCGTCATCGATCCTGTCCATATGTCTGTCATTTGCCTCGTTGTCCCATCTGTTCCATCTATTTTTCATGTCTGATACATATCTGTTCCTCTTCCTTTTTTAAACGTCGTCCGCAATTGCATCTAGGAGACTCCACCGATCCACGTTGCTCAATATGTTTTGAATAGTACCCGCTTACAATGGGACTTGCATAATCTCCCGGTCCGCAGCCGAAAATATGCACTCTAGCACCACGTGCTCTTATATTACCTCCCTTCCACAATCACATAGTCCTGTGTCCTTTAGTTTTCTTTCGGAGAGAGCAGCCATGTCTGACCCATGGCCAGTAATGTAATGAACCAATCCTGGAGAGGGCAGCAAAAAATCAATTTTAAGTTGTTATACAACACTTGGGAATAGCTGGTAGGTTCTCCTGCCAGTTAAGCTGTTTTCCCTATCCGTCTGCCACTCATCTATCATTATATTTTTCACCTGCAATACATTCATCACACCCTCCCGGGTTAGCGCCACCACCTTTCTCAGATCTTCTTTCCTCTACCAATACATTGACACTCTCTTCCTAACTTCTAAGTCAAGTGGCCAGATACCAAGGATTATGCACAACGCATCTGTTGCTACAGTCTGGCAGAAAGCATCAGTAGTACACTCCTTTGAAGGCTCCTGATTTTCCTTATGACTCTTACGTTCCTAAGCTGTTGAGACCATGTGCTGACCCTGCAACCCACTATGGAGACAAGCAGCTCCTGGGTGTATAACCTTATCAGCAACATAGACAGCCATAACCTATACTGTTCTATACTTATGATTTTGTTCATAACCCTCAAATCTCTTTCGCTTATGTTATCCACGTGTGTTATGAAGCCACGATTCTCGTCTAACATAACGCCAAGATTTCTGGTGCATTTACTACGTCTAATAGCTTGTATATTAATCTTTATCACCGGGTCTATCTTGAGTGCCCCCCTAAACAGCACATACGTCGTCTCTGAGGGTGATAAACTTGGCTTAACTTTACTGCACCAAGAGTTCATACCAGTGAATACTGTATTGCTCTTAGCCTCTAGTTCCCATCTTGATTTAGCTTCAACCACCATAAGTAAATCATCCACAAAGGCAACCACTCCCGCTGTATCAGGGAACGCCTCAATTTCCATTAATCCAGGTTCGAGTCTTATATCCCAAAAATTCGTCCTACAGACCGATCTCTGGGGACAACCTTTCGCAAGAATTTTGCATATTGATATTCCTGGGCATCTCAGGTTAGTATACCTATCCCTACAGTAGTCCATAAGACCCCTGTAGATATTCCCTGGGTAGTTAATTTCCCTTAACCACTTGAAAAACACAGGCCACCTTAAGTTGTCAAAAGCTCCCGATATGTCCATGAATATCCCTAAAACGTACTTTCCATTAGCCCTAATCTACAAGAATCATAGCTTTACAGATAGCATCCATTGTGAATCTACTTCTCCTGAAGCCGTACTGCTGCTGATGCATACCCACATTCTCTCGGTTATTTTGCAGTCTAATACAAAGAATCTTCTCTTGTAGTTTCCCACATACATTAATATACATAGAGAGTTGGATAGAACCAAACCCAAGTAGTAGTGGCCATAAGAGGGAGATCAGGAGATAAGATTGTACTCTTTGTTTGTTAATACTGAAGTCACTATAAATTAATTTTTGTTGTTGATTTTTCAGTGCTTTTTCTGAAAATACATTTTTTTCAGTTTTCTAAGAAATTTAACTTTTACGTCAGTACTGTGAGATTCATAATATTACAAACAATAAGGGAAAGGCATCTAAGAAAGAGTACGCATATTAAGATTTCAGTAATTGTTAAATATGGGAAATGATTTGGTTAACAACACATTGATTGTAGCTCTCGATATATTATTTTGAGTTTCATAGCATCGTTTAACTAAATTACATACGGTGGTGGGAGATAAGAATCCATTTTCAGTCAATAAACTCTAATTTTTTACACAATAACAATAAACTCTCCTAAATAAATAAAAATAGTGGACCAAAATGTTTTTGTATTCTGTAATAGTGTGATTTGTGTGAAACATAATCATATGAAGCATAATATTTTTGTCATAAAACTGCGTCTACTTAGCGGTTTTAATCCAACTTATTGCAGAAGAGTGTAAGAGTACGCAGCTAGGTGACTGTCGAAGGTTTGTGCCTACTCTTACACTCCACGGCCAAATGAAAAACTGTATATGATAATGTATACGCTCTCTGCTTTCTTTTCATCTAGTAACAAATTACTAGGGAGAATAAAATTAATTGTTTTCACTACCACCACTCTAAAGTCACAAGATTCAGCCTCTTGACAAATATTTCTTTGGGCCTCTCAAAGTAGCCATGTACAAGAGGTTGACAAATGTTTGGATACAAATCCTGGTCAAGCAGCAGCACAAGTGCAAGTTGAAACTTTATTTCGTGCAGATTATTCAAGAATTTCCACAACAGAAAAAAACTGACCGTGCTTTCTCTTCGACAGGGTTTTTCCGTATAGCCCAGACTTTTTCAGATGAAAACTTCGCTACAGCAGAGGTAATCTATCGAATTGAACCAAAGGAAACTGGTCATTTTGCTAAGAATGCTGTAGAGCTAGCTTCTAGCACTCTGCAACCATCTACAAACATTGTGGAAGTGGCTTTTTTTTAATTACCAATCTAATTTGGCCTGGAATCTTACATTTTTAAATCCAGGCCTTATTTACAGAGTATCAAAAACATTTCCTATTATTATACAGTATCCAATTTTATTTAATCTAAACAGGTTTTGGCTCCTATAGTACCTATCTCCTAGAAATAATTTCATTCACCGGTTGATCTGCTCCGGCTATATTACTTCCCCGGTACCCACCTCCGCTAGTCACCCCATCAGACCCGGATTCTCATCCCAGTCCAGCGGTGCACCCAGCAGCTGCGAGCATCCCCCTATCCACCACCTGGGGAGGCGCCCTTACCTGAGTTAATGCTCC
The DNA here is from genome assembly GCA_039000515.1 of Timema cristinae. Taxonomy (NCBI): domain Eukaryota; kingdom Metazoa; phylum Arthropoda; class Insecta; order Phasmatodea; family Timematidae; genus Timema; species Timema cristinae. Next base: position 184,251 of record JBCFYV010000003.1, on the reverse strand, counting down.
ACCTACACTTAAGTGCAACCACTTCCTTAATTACCATCCCTGAAATTGTTTCTCCTAACCTAATCATTCCTATAACCCTCCCTATCCTATTCTAATCTTATCCTAGCCTTACAACCTAAATAACTTATAACCCTCCGGGAATATCCATTGCCCCGATGGTACAAGGGGGCTGCAGAGCAGCCGCCTATCTCCATCTTGACGCCAGGGGCCCTTACAAGACCTAATCCTAATCTTTTTGTTTCCAAGAAGAGGAATCTGCAGTCACAGGATTCCCCCATACGTCCCGTTTCTTTCCCCTCATCTTTCCCATTGTTAGGCTGGAATGATGATCCCTCGGATCCGGATCCATCAGCTGACTGGTATGCCAGTCCCACAAGGCTTCATGTTTGCCACTTACCGGCATCTCTCTTTGTTCCTCATGGAAGGTCGTATACCATTAATTCCACAGAAACAACCTTCTCCATTCCCTATAATTCCCCGCTGAGACCACACCTACGTCAGTCTCTGTCCCGCTTCCCGTGTTTCTGTCCTCGTATTCTCCATTGTCCTCGTCATTGTCTCCGTCTTCGTCACTATCCCTGTCACTGACCTCGTCACTGTCACTGGTCTCTCCCCCCTTTCTTCTCTGGCACTCCGTCTGATTAGCCTTTATCTCAATCCTCGTCCCTCTCTCAGTGCCCTTATATATTCCATCTTGGCTCTTTCTGAAGCTTCCACTGCCAGCTTATCTAGGAACCTCCAATGGGCAGGATCTCTCAGGATATCACCCACCAGTATCCCCTGCACTTCTTGCTGGTTAGGTCTTCTTATGTCAAGCGTACGGGCACATTCAAGCACAACGTGCTGAAGACATCTTAACAGATACTACAAATACTGGGGTATTTGCCGCACATATATATTTTAAATAAAATGACAGTAACTCTGCTTCAAGCCGATGTCCATTGCAGAGTATAGAGTCAATTCATCAAATTACTCAAAACCAAAAGGAAAATAAGAGATTCAGGGCACATCAAAAGTTAGAAGTTTAGTCAGCAACACCATTTAAAAATGGTATACTAAAAAAAAAAAATAGAACTTGGAGAAAGGAGGGAGAGCAAAATAAGAAATAAGAATAAATAATTGGAAAATGCTGCAAATACATTCAAATTTTCAAAGATATCTACCTTAAAAAAGCATCCTTACCAAAGCTGACAAAACAAATTAATATACTATATGTGGAGGCTGTGGAGAATTGTATGAAGAAGACTTGGTGCAGTGTGGCAGCTGTTCTGAATGGTGGAACGAAGCATGTTCAGGATATGATGAAACTGAACCATTCGTGCAGGATAGCTGCTAGTGTGTACTCTTAGATACTAGCGTCTACTCTTGGAATACATGATGTGTACTCTTAGATACTAGCGTCTACTCTTGGAATACATGATGTGTATTCTTAGATACTAGCGACTACTCTTGGAATACATGATGTGTACTCTTAGATACTAGCGCCTACTCTTGGAATACATGATGTGTAGTCTTAGATACTAGTGACTACTCTAGGAATACATGATGTGTACTCTTAGATACTAGTGACTACTCTTGGAATACATGATGTGTAGTCTTAGATACTAGTGACTACTCTTGGAATACATGATGTGTACTCTTAGATAGTAGCGCCTACTCTTGGATACTCATGGAAAACATAATGTGTTATCTTAGATATTAGCGCCTACTCTTGAAATATAAGATGTGTACTCTTAGATACTAGCGGCTACTCTTGGAATACATGATGTGTACTCTTAATTACTAGCGCCTACTCTTAGAATATATGTGTACTCTTAGATAGTAGCACCTACTCTTGAAATACATGATGTGTACTCTTAAATACTAGCGCCTACTCTTGGAATACATTATGTGTACTCTTAAATACTAGCGACTACTCTTGGAATACATGATGTGTACTCTTAGATACTAGCACCTACTCTTGGAATACATGATGTGTACTCTTAGATACTAGTGACTACTCTTGGAATACATGATGTGTAGTCTTAGATACTAGCGACTACTCTTGGAATACATGATGTGTCTTCATAGATACTATACCCTACTCTTGTTATACATTATGCCTAATCTTAGATACTAGCACCTAATTTTGTAATACATAATGCGTTATCTAAGATACTAGCGCCTGATTTTGGAATACATGATGTGTAATCTAAGATACTAGCGCCTATTCTTGGAATATATGATACATACTCTTAGAAACTACCACCAACTTTTAAATATTAGCGCCTACTCTTGGAATAAATGATGCATACACTTAGATAGTAGCTCCTACTCATAGATACTAGTGCCTAATTTTGTAATACATGATGCGTAATCTAAAATACTATGGTCTAATCCTGGAATACATTATGTGTTCTATTAGATACTTGCGCCTACTCTTGGAATATATGATGTGTAATCTTATATACTAGAGCCTAATCTTGGAATTTATGATGTGTACTCTTAGATACTAGCGCCTACTCTTGGAATAAATTATGTGTACTCTTAGATATTCTCGCCTAATCTTGGAATACATGATGTGTACTCTTAGATACTAGCGCCTACTCTTTGATACTAGCGCTTACTCTTATATTCTTTCACCTACTCTTGATGTAACCCCCCCCCCTTTATTTATATACCATATAAAAGTCAGGTTGGTCACAAGAGAGTTTATTTATTTCCAACAATAACAATACTCGATGAGAAAGAGTGGGACTAGCCCAGCGCTAGGCGCAGACATCAGCACAATAAGGCCATAATATAGTTATACACAAACAAGTGGTTAGGGGCACGACCACGAGTACAAAGATGGCCGTCTAAAGGACCCACAGCATTAAGATACATTGAAATTGACCTTCATACAAATCCGTAGCGTATAATGGTAATAATTGAAGATCCAAACAATAACCCCAGTACTAACGATAATCATAAGATATAAACTTCTCGCCATGAGCAACTTCCAACAACTGACGTGTAAGGCAAGGTACCCACTAAGAAGTTCCTTAATACAACTATTCAAAGCCCCACAAAACAGAGCCAATATCCATTATAATTTGGGGTTTTCAGAATTCAGTGACTTTGCCACAAACAAACTAACAAACTAATTGCGCGGGCTCGCGACCCCTGAGTTGACTAACTAAGCTTAGACTAATAGGAGTTCTAACTCCCCAACAATGATTAGTAACGTAATCAGCCAACAAGATAATACCAAACAATTTAGCAAATACCCTGAATATCAAACATGGCGGCGATAATGGTTTCAAAACAATCCGTGAAGCGGATGAGATACGCTAGCCTGAATAGTAATTTCTTTGAGTCCAGGTCGCCCCGCCATTATCTCTACAAAAAAGGCCTGCAGCCTCAATATAAAATAAACAAGGTTAAATCATAAATAAATATCGCCCGAACAGTAATTTTGAACAAATTCAGGCCAAACAGAATTTTGAAGTAAAATAACCTAAACCTAAACTTAAACCCACACTAAGTGCCTCACCTAGAGAATGTGGAGAAATGCGTCCCATGGCTATAGAGTTCTGCCATTATATACACATAGGTAGAGTCACGTGTTCTCATAGCGCGGGAAGCAGAGATGGGAAAGGGGGGAAGGTAGTGCACTGTTCTGGAACAACCTCAAATATTCCGGGTGTAATTTCAAATCGCGCGCCGCCCGATGACCGTTGATATCACTGCACTGTTGCCGGTGCGCACGGGTCTGCACACGTCGATCGTCTCTTGTTTCCTCTTGGAGTGGGGGTAGGTCTAGAGGTGTAACCTCAGTCATGGTTACTCGGCTCAGTTGAAAACAAACCGGGCCGCGAAGTGTGTGTTGTGTGGATCCTCGTGGAGTAGCCAAATGGAGACAGAGATGGTGAGTCAAACCACGCCTTTCCCTTTCATGTTGTGACTATGTCACATTGAAATACATGATGCGTACTCTTAGATACTAGCGCCTACTCTTGGAATATATGATGTGTACAATTCGAGACTAGCGACTAAACTTGGAATACATGATGTGTACTCTTAGATAACAGTGCCGACTCTTGGAATACATGATGTGTACACTTAGATACTAGCTCCTACTCTAAAATATTAGCGCCTACTTTGGAATAAATGTATGTATTCTTAGATATTAATGCCTACTCTTGAAATACATATTGCGTACTATTTGATACTAGCGCCTACTCTTGGAAAACATGATGTGTACTCTTATATACTAGCGCCTACTCTCGGAAACAAGATATGTACTCTTAAATAGTAGCGCTTACTCTAGAAATACATTATGTAAACACTTAGATACTAGCACCTACTATTATATATAGTGCCTAATATTAGAATATATGATGTCTACACTTAGATACTAACGCTTATTCTTGGAATATATGATGTGTATTCTTAAATACTATCGCTTACTCTTGGATTACATGATATGTATTCTTCGATAGTAGCGTCTACTTTTAAATTCTGCCACATACTCTTAGATACTAGCATCTAATCATAGGTGCTAGCACCTACTTATTGAATAAATGTTGCGTTATCTGTATAAGTAGCAACTACTCTTGGAATACATGATGTGTATTCTTATATACTAGCGCCTACTATTGGAATACATGATGTGTACCCTTAGATAGTAGCGCCTACTCTTGGAATACATGATGTGTACTCTTAGATACTAGCTCATACTCTTGGAATACATGATGTGTAATCTTAGATACTAGCGCCTAATCCTGGAATTTATGATGTGTAATCTTAGATACTAACGCCGACTCTTGGAATAAATGGTGCGTACTTTAATATACTAGCTTCTACTCTTTGAATACATTATGCGTACTCTAAGATACTAGAGCCTACTCTTGGAATACATGATTTGTACTCTAAGATACTAGCGCCTACTCTTAGATACTAGCGCCTAATCACAGATAATACCGCCTACTCGCAGATACCAGTGCCTATTCTTGGAATACATGATGTGTATTCTTATATACTAGCGCCTATTCTGGAATACATGATGGGTAATCTTAGATACTAGCGCCTACTCTTAGAATATATTATGTGTACTCTTAGATACTATCGCCTAATATTGAAATACATGATGTGTATTCTTATATACTAGCGCCTATTCTGGAATACATGATGGGTAATCTTAGATACTCGCGCATACTCTTAGAATACATTATGTGGACTCTTAGATACTAGCGCCTACTCTTGAAATACATTATGTGTTTTCTAAGATACAATTGCCTAATCTTAGAATATATTATGTGTACTCGTAGATACTAGCGCATACTCTTAGATATTATAGTCTACTCTTGAAATATTAGATGCGTACTTTTAGATACTAGCGCCTACTCTTGGAATACATGATGTGTTATCTTAGATACTAGCACCTAATCTTAGAATATATTATGCTTAATCTAAGATACTAGCACCTAATCTTGGAATACATGATGTGTAATCTAAGATACTAGCGCCTGATCTTGGAATACATGATGTGTAATCTAAGATACTAGCGCCTAATCTTGGAATACATGATGCGTAATCTAAGATACTAGCACCTAATCTTAGAATATATTATGCTTAATCTAAGATACTAGCGCCTAATCTTGGAATACATGATGCATAATCTATGATACTAGCGCCTAATCTTTGAATATATGATGTGTACTCTTAGATACTATCGCCTACTTTTGGAATCTAGCGCCTAATCTTGGAATATATGATTCTTAATCTAAGATACTAGCACTTACTTTTGGAATACATGATGTGTACTCTTAAATACTAGCTCCTAATCTTAGATACTAGCGCCTACTCTTGGAATACATGATGTGTACTCTTAGATACTAGCGCCTACTCTTGGAATACATAATGTGTACTCTTAGATACTAGCTCCTACTCTTAGATACTAGCGTCAAATCTTGGAATACATGATGTGTAATCTAAGATACTAGCGTTTAATCTTGGAATATATGTCTACTCTTGGATACTAGCACCTTCTTTTAGATACTAGCTCCTACTCTTGGAATACATGATGTGTACTCTTAGATACTAGCGCCTACTTTTGAATTACATGATGCGTACTGTTGGATACTCTCGCCGGGGACGCGGCATTTGGCCTAAAGGCAGTTGGCCTAAAATGTAAATTTAAAACCTTCGGTTATCTTCGGAAAATAAAAGGTACTGTTAGTTGTTTCATCTGAATATAGATAGCACAACTGATGCAAGTTAGTTACAATATTTCTAAAAACATTGACAATACCCTACATACAACTAGATCAGTACTTCACAAAACACTATATCACCTTTTTTATATATAGATTTCTGATATTATTTCCTTGTTAATTATATCACGGCCATAAAGTAAACGAAAAACAATAAGAAAATCCCATTCTCAACATCGTTTACGTGCGGTAAAATTATATGCGTGCATTCAAATTATGGGGACTTGACAACTTATTCCGAAAGGCAAAATGAAAGTGGAAACCAATATTCAACCCAACCACTTTAAATTTGTCTGAAGTGACACCCGATTTTCGTTTAGAGTTACTAAGAATGAACATTTTTTTTATCTAACTTATTAATAACTAATATATATAATAGTGATGCATTAAATAAATTTTGCCAGTAAATATTACAATGGTCATATATATATATATAAACTTAAATTATGGTTTTGACTAGATCCTTAACTCTATTATTATTGTTAGAATTATTATAACTATTATTATATAAAATTAGTACAGTTATTTTTTTCAAACAGTATAACTATTTTTATTACGGTGATATTATTAACAACATGGGCTATGTTAACACAATAGGTCCTTTGTTTAAAAACTATATACTAATTTACCTCCTAGTAATTAGCAAAGCATTCTCAGGAATTATTTCAACTAATACTCTATTATATATATTTATATATATATATATATAACTAATACACTAATATATATATATATATATATAAGAGCAATAAAACCCATTGTGCAAAAAATACAAAAGATTTTATGGAATTGTCGTTGGTCTTTTTTAAGTCTTCATAAAACGTAAAAATACAAAATGTGGAAGCGTTTACAGGATGATAACTTCCCAGGGCAAGAAAAACGTACGATATAAGCAAGTGGACCTCCGAAAAGCCAATGGCTGCAGCAGAGGCCAGAGGGATAAATCTGATGAGCTTTGGTTAGTAAAAATATCTCGCCCCTAGATCCTTGTGTTCTCCAACACCAAAAAGTGACACTCTTATTGCCTTGAGGCAAACAGACGTGACTCAATTTGGCCCGCCACATTTCTAAAAAAAATAATCATTTTTGTCTAATCGTTTGTGCTCTATTTGTGCTCATATGTGCCCGAACATGTACGTTAGAGCTGTGAATCTAGGCCGTTTAGATAACATTTAATGAAGCGATCCCACTAGAGCTCAAGCTAGCACGCCACATATTAAAACAAAACATAACAAAATTTTGTTCTCGCCATTATATTGTGTTTTAGTTTGTGCTCATATGTGCCCGAAAATGAACATTTGTGCTCTAAAATTAGGCATTCTATATAACATTTAATGTGACGGGATAGGTTGAGCCTTCCCTATACCATAACATGTAGAAAATTCAGTTCAAGCTGGCCCGTCACATATTGAAAACCAAACATAACAAAATTCGTTTTCACCATTCGTTTAAGCTTCGTTTGTGCTCATATGTGCCCGAAAATGAATATTTGTTCTCTAAAACTAGGCATGTCATATAACATTGAATGTGGCGGGCTAAGTTGAGCCTTCCCTATACCAATAACGTGTTAGAAAAATAGAGTTCAAGCTGGCCCACCCATTTTTAAATATTATTTTAACAAAATTCTTTTTCACCATTCGTTTAAGCTTCGTTGGTTCTCATATGTGCCCGAAATGAATATTTTGTTTCTCTAAAACTAGGCATACCGTAAAACATTGAATGTGGCGGCTAAGTTGAGCCTTCCCTATATCATAACATGTAGAAAATTTGTGTTCAAGCTGCCTGCCACATTAAAAAAATCAAAGTATCAAAATTCTGTACCCGCCACTTGTTTGTACTTATTTGTGCTCATATGTGCCCAAAAATAAACAATTTTTCTCTAAAATTAGAAAATATAGAGAACAATTAATGTGGCGGGCTATCTTGAGTCTTCCTTATACCATAATCTGTAGAAAAATTGAGTTCAATCTGGCCCGTCACATTTTTCAATATCAATATAACAAAATTATGTTTTCAACATACGTTTAAGCTTCGTTTGTGCTCATAGTGCCAGAAAAATTATTATTTGTGCTCTAATTTTAGGCATGCATAAAACATTTAATATGTCAGGCTAAATTAGAATTCCCAATACAATAACAAGTAGAAAAATTGTGTTCAACTTGGCCCGCCACATTTTGAGATATAAATGTAACAAAACTCTGTTTTAACCATTCGTTTTTATTTCGTTTGTGCTCATATGTGCCCAAAAATGAACGTTAGTGCATGAAACTAGGCCTTTTAGATAACATTTAATGACGGCGATCCAACTACAGTTCAAGCTAGCCCGCCACATATTGAAAAAGAAACATAAAAAATAAATTGGTTTTCGCCATTATTTTTGCTTTATTTGTGCTCATATGTCCCGAAAATAAACATTTGTGCTCTAAAATTAGAAAATCTAGAAAACAGTTAATGTGGTGGGCTAGCTTGAGCTCTAGTTGGATCGCCTTCATTAAATGTTATCTAAAAAGCCTAGTTTCACAGCACTATAGTTCATGTTCGGGCATATATGAGCACAAATGAAATAAAAACGAATGGTGAAAACAGAATTTTGTTACATTGATATCTCAAAATGTGCGAGCCAACTTGTACTCTATTTTTCTACAGGTTATGATATAGGAAAGTCTAAACTTTGGCCCGCCACATTAAATTTATATAGCATCCCTAATTTTAGACCACAAATGTTTATTTTCGGACACATCTGAGCAAACAAAGCACAAAATAATGGTGAAAACAGAATGTTGTTATGTTTTGTTTTCAATATGCGGTGGGCTATTTTGAGCTCTAGCTGATCGCCTTCAATAAATGTTATAAAAAGGCCTAGGTTCACAGCACTAACGTTCATGTTCAGGCACATATGAGCACAAACGAAATAAAAACGAGTGGTGAAAACAGAATTTTGTTACATGATATTTAAAAATGTGGCGGCCAGCTTGAACTCAATTTTTCTACATGTTATGGTATAGGGAATGCTCAAACCTATTCCACAACATTAAATGTTATATAGCATGCCTAATTCAGAGCACAAATACTGATTTTTGGGCACATATGAGCACAAACAAAAAACAAACGAATGGTGAAAACAGAATTTTGTTACATTGATATTTAAAAATGTGGCGGGCCAGCTTGAACTCAATTTTCTACAGGTTAATGGTATAGGGAAAGATTCAAGCTACCCGCCACATTAATTGTTTCTCTAGATTTTCTAATTTTAAAGCACAAATGTTTTTTTTGGGGAATAGAACAAAACGGAGCACAATGATTGACTTAAATAAATTTTGTTTTGTTTTTTTTCAATATTGGTGGGCTACTAACCAAGTTCCCCCCACATTAAAATATTTTCTAAATGGCCATTTCACACACAAATTCATTTCGGCACAAATGAACCAAATAGAGAAAACGATTAGAAAGAAAAAACAATTTTTCAGCAATTGCGGGGCCAACTTGAGTTACGTCCACTTGATGTTCAAGTTGGCCCGCCACATTTTCGAAATAAATTTTTCTTTTGGCATTCGTTAGGGCCCATTTGTCTATATGGCCCGAAATTCACTTTTGTCCATTAAATTACCCCTTAAAAGATTTTAATGGGCGGGGCCCCTTGATTTCAATTGCCCCCACATTTTTTAAAAAAGATTTCTTGTCATTCGTTATGCCCTTTTGGCTGATAGTCCCCCAAATTCCTTTTTGGGCCTTAATTTCCCCTTTTAAGATTTTAATGGGGGCCACTTTATTTCAATTTTGGCCCCACATTTTCCCAAATAAATTTTTACCCCTTTGTTGTCTCCTTTTTCTATTTGCCCAAATTTACTTTTGTGCTTTTTAAAAAAAACCTTTTAAAAAAATTTTTAATCGCTATTCGTTGCGAGGGGGAGCCATGCTTACATCCGAAAGATAGCTTGGGGTCCTTTGAACGAAAAGGGGAAAAACACTGCACAACGGGGACACAAAATTGCTGTTAACCTAAAATTGAATTTTTTGTAAATGAGGCTAACAACCAATAACTTTTAAAATTAATTTTCATATCGTCCCTACATTTTTTTACAAACTAAAACAAATTTAAAAAAATTTTCTCAAATTTTTTTTTACTACCCAAGTTTTCAAATATCCCAAAGGGGAACATGAATTTTTTAAAAAGGGGGTAATTACTAGGCCCAAAAACTTTATTTACTTGAAATCCAAGAAATATTATTAAGGTTGCTTAAAAGGGAAAAAGGTTTGATACATTTTTAAAAGATTATTATTTGTTTTAAAAAGCAATAAATAAAACCCTTTTATAAAAAAATAAAAACACTAAAATTTAAAAAAAAAAAACAAATACTTTTACATTTTTAAAAATCCCCCTTACCATAAAGTAGTGAAAAAAGGGGTTTTTTCTCAAGAAAAAGGAAAAAACAAATACAACCACGTTAAGGTTTTATAATGAATAATTTAATTTTTTGTATATTATTGATTCATTTTAGTATAAAAAATAACCAAAACCTTTTAAAAGTGCCTAGATATAACAATATTGATAACCAAAAACGGTACAATACATAACTAAAAAAAGCCAATTTCTTGGCTTTAAAATTTTTCTATCAAAAATAAAAATTAAATGTTTCATTTTTAGGCCTACTAATTAAAAAATATTTTTTATATCTAAAACATATTAAAATTATTTAACAACAAAACAAAAAAATTAAAAATTTCACAAAAAAAAACAAATTTAAAAAAAATCACACAATTTGCGAAAAAAGTCGGGGATAAGTGAAAATTTTTTTAAAAAATTTAAAAAATTAATCTACCCAAAATACATAACTACCGCCCGGTGGCGCTTTTGGCTAACCTTTTTGGGGTTGACCGATTTTTTTAAGGGGGGGAATAAGGGGTTCAATCCGGGGGGTGAACGGGGGGGGGGGGGTTTCCAAAAGGGGTTTCACTCTCCCGCACCAAAGGGGGGTTCTTTTTCCTTTTTCAACCTTCCCAATTTTAATCCATAGAGTAATTATACCAAGCTAAAACCCAACGGGTATAAAGGGGCAAAAATTAAAAAAATACATAATTAAAATGTAATATATTTTTTTTTCAGAATGCAAAAAAAAGATATTATTATTACTTTAACTAAAAAAATTAAAAATTTTTTTTAAATAAAAACACCAAAGATTTAATTAATTATTTAATTTAAAAGGCAATCAACATTTTTCATCGTCAGTCAGTCCAAAACTCGCCCAAAACGGCCCTTCCCAATTTTTTTGTAACCCCAAAAAATTTAAAACAAAAAAAAAAATAAATTACCCCTTTTTTTCAATATTTGCAATGTATAAAATAATATAAACATGGTAATTTTTCAAACCCCTTGTCTTATAAGTAAAAAGTTTATTTAAAAATAACACAGTAAAAGCCCCCCATTTTCCCTTAAAGATTACTTTTTTTTTAAAATTCATTTTTTTCCCCCCCATTTTTAAAACCAAATTCAACAGAGTTTTTTTGGGGACCCAGGGCTCCAATTTAAACCTTTGACCTTTGCCCCAAAAATTTGTGTGACGTAATCATGCGTGTTAGTTCAACATCCTTTTATACCGTACCTACTTTCCCATTTTGCAAAAATCCTCCTTCCCCCACCAATTTTGACCTCTTTCCACATCCCCTCCCCCCTCGACACCAACCCTGACATTGGTTCTTGAGATTGTTAATAATTTTAGGGTCTTTTCCCCCAAAGGGGTTTTTTTTTTGCCCATATTCGGGGAAAAAGACAAAAAAAAATTGGGGTTCCCCCGGGGAAGGGGGTTTTTCCGGGGCCCCCGTTTGAGGGGGGCCGGCACGAAGCTTCGCATGGCTACAACCTAGAATAACATCCTTTCTTCAAAGGCCTTCCCGGAACAAGCACATGAACCTTGCCTATGGTTTTGGGAGGGGGGAATTTGTTCCAGAACCCCCCCCCCTTCCCCCCCTACCCATTTTGGTCCCACTTTCCCTATTGGTTACATAAAATTTCCCCCCCCCCAATTTTGACCTTTTTTTCCCCCTCCCCCCTCGACTACCAACCCGAGGGGTTTGAAAACTCTAGCTGACCATCACAATCGGGGGCCCGGGGAAACCCAGTTGGGGGCCCCTACCCCCTCACAATCTACAAAATTTTTTTTGGACGCTGTCAAAAGCCAAATTTACCCCCCCCGCAGCTTGGGGCCCCAAACCCGAGTTTTTTCCTATACAAACTCGCGTTTTTGCCCCCCCCCCATAGGCGGCCGCAAGACAAATAATATTGGGCTTTCCCCCGGCCTTTTCCCGGGCCAATATTCGGCCCAAATAATATCATCTTCCCGGGGAAAAAGGGTTTTTTTCCCGGGGCCCCGTATTGGGGAGACAAACAAGAATAATATGAGTCCCCCTAGGGGGGGTTTTTCCCGGGGCCACTGACGGCTCACAAACAAAATAGATCTTGACCTAAAAAACCTTTGGGGGTTTCCCATACGTAAAAAGCTTTTTTCGCAACCCTGGCCCAGTAGGCAACAAGACAAAAAATATTGAGGTCATTCCCCGGGGCAAGGGGGTTTCCCCTCACTTGACGGCTCACAGACAAAATAATTTGACCCAAAACCCCTTGGGGTTCCCCCCCAAAATACTAATAAATTGCTTTATCCCCCCCGCGCCACGGGGGCAGACAAAAATGGGAAAATCAATCGTTTGAGGGGGTTAAATAAACCCCCGATCATTATTTTCGTCATTTCAATTTGTAATTATAACAAAATTCAAGATTTTAAAAACGCTGGGGAAAACGGGATAATTTGATAATTTAATTTTTTTTATTTTTAAAGGGGTTTCAATTTTTATTATCATTTCATATTACAGTGGTTTTTTTTCTTTTTTTTAAATAACCCATACCCGCGGGCCCAACCGGGGATCCCACAACCTGACCATTTATCAATTTAAATGGGGGATTTGAAGGGGGGGGGGGTACTGTCCATTGTAATTTTTCCCAATGATAACTTCCAGTTTTTTTATTTTCTGAAATTTTAATTAAATGTTTTTTTTAAAATTTCGGCTACTATCCATATTGGGGGGGCCTTCTGGCACAAACACGGGCTCCAAAACATCCCCCCACCGACCCCCAAAAAACGCGTGCCCACACGCGCTACTACTGGGGCCCGCCCAGGCACCTCTTCCTGCCCCCTATCGCCAGCGTCACCCTCTGTTTGAAAAATTTGGGGCCCCATCGAGGGGCTGATTTAAGTATCCACTAGTTTAAAATATACTATAGTGTACTCATGCTCCTCTCCTCAACCAAACATTTTTAAACGTACTAGTTAAAAACCTCTTTCACTCTCATTTAAAATCATTGATTTTTTTGTTTAGTGAACAAAAAAAGGGGAAAAATTTATTGTTCAGGGGCTATGAATTTTGTGGGGGTTTTTTTAAAAATTTTTTCCCTCTCCCCAGCAAAATGCGGGGGCACTTCCCAAATTGGGACAGTATTTTTATTGCAACAAAAAAATATTTTCTATCAAAAAAAATTAAAGTTTTTTAATATTACATAAAATTTTTTTTGAAATTTTTTTCTAATGATTTTCCTTCTCCCCCTTAAAAAACTGGTCCATTTTCCCACGCGGGGAAAAATATTTTGTTTAGGGGGGTTAAAAATTTTTGTGGAGGTTTTTCTAATAGTTTTTCCCTTTTACCCATTAAAAATGCGAGGGGGACTTCCCCAATTCAGGTTACAGTATTTTTTATGTCAACAAATATATTCTAAAAAAATTAAAAAGATTTTTAAAATTTTTATTTAAATTAATAGTAATTTATGTTGAAAGTTTTTTAAAATTTTTTCCACTCCCCCATCAAAAGCGGGGCACTTCCTCAAATTTTTGGCTTACATTAATGACAAATTTTCTTTTTTAAATTTATTATTATTCAACAAAAGGAATTTCGGCACTAAAATTACCCCTGCCGTTTGGTATACGTTTGTTTCTGTAAGCCAAACCCCCCGGGGCCAAAAAATTTTAATCAATCTTCCTTTTTAAAAAGCGCTTTTTTTCACTCTTTGGCGAATGTTTTTTAGTTAAGCAATTTTTTAACAATTTTAAAAAAAAAACCCATTTTTAACAGTGCTTAAAATTTTACATTTTTTTATTGAATTGGAGACCCCAAAAAAGGAAAATCTTCCCACCGCCCCCTACTTCCGCCACCACACTGCAAGGCGACGCGACCGGGGGGGGGGCACGATCCCGCTGCATGCGGGGGAAAGGGGGGTCGTGAGCCGTACACTTACCTTCGACCCCCCAGGAAAAGGGGCCCCTTAAAACAAAAGGGGGCATTGCAAAATCTCCCTCTTTGTACGGGTTAAAGAGGTTTTCACAATTTTGGGTTTCTTTTATACTGGTTTAAAAATTTTCCCTTTCAGCTTGTCCCAAAGCGATCGTACCATTAACTGGCTTGAAAACAAATTACTTTTTCTCCACCTGCAGGACCATGGGGTTTTCGCCGAGACCCCGGCTTACTTTTAACAGCACTGACTCACTTACCCGTGTACTCTCATTTACAGCAACCATTTTAAACCCCCCATCTTGATAACGTAAGTCGGTTTGCAAAGTAATACTTTTTTTTTATACAAAACCCCTTACTTTTAAAACCGCCATTTTAAGGGCCCGCGGGGGAAAAAAATTATAAACTCGCCCCGCTACACTTACCGTAAAAACCAAAATCTTACGATTTTAAAAGACGACACACTTTTCCTACCCCGCATTGGGGTTTCGCCAAAGCAATTTTGACAAAAAAGAGAACCAAAAAATTTTTGGCTAACACCTTTAACCCCAACAAAAAAATCGTAATATCAAAAATACAAACAAAACTACCGGATGCCCTTAATCTTTTAAGGGGGGAATAACCGACTAAACAATTTTAAAACCCTCCGAATACAAAACAAGGTTCAAGGAAAACGGGGGGACATCCCCTTTTTAGGGCCCCCTCCCCCCCAACATTCCTTTAAGGGGGCCATTTTTATTTCACACGACGCAAAAACTTTTTGTCAAAATCCTTTTCACCCATTTAAGTGTGGGGCTTTTTCCCAGTTCTTACCTTCAACACAAAAAAAGCACAAATGTGAACCGCGTCAAAAAATGCTACCTAAAAAGGGTTTGGGGGGGGCCACTGTGTCTTAAAGACTGCGGGGGTTTTTCACAAACAACGTGTTTTTTATAACCATAAACGCCCAGTTTTTCAGCGTCACAGATCGGCTTGATTAAAAAATTTTTGAGTAGCGGGCAATTTTTCATTTGAAAAATCAAATTTTCACAAAAATGTTATAAAATTTTTTTTAAGGGGTCAGACCCATCGCCCTTTTGGTCATTTCTTTAATGAAGCTCCCCGTCAAAGCCTCACTGGAAAAGACAATTTCAATGTTTGTATTCTAATTTTGAATGGCAGAAGAAACCTCTTCAAGGTGCGGCCAACGTACTAACGAACCAAACCTATGTGTCGTTCAAACTTTGTAAGGCTTGTGTTCAAAGATCAAATACACATTGCACCACGTCATAGACCGCATATTCAAGGGTGAACCACAATGGCCCAATTTTTTAAATTAAAGAACAAATTAAAACCAAAATTTAGGATACACCCCCTTGGCCTAACCAAAATCCTAAGGGAAATTTTATTTTAAAATAATATGGAGGTTAAAAATGGACTCCAAACTTTAATAACGGGGAAAAATCAGCCTTCGTTAACGGCCCGCTCCACTTTATTACCACTGAACTTTTCTCCCGAGCCTGTCCAAATTGCCCAAAACTTTCGGCTTGGACGATCTCTTGCCAAGGACATTCCCCCATTTTTCAATAAAAAAGAAAACGCGGGGTATAGGGGTCCCTTTCCGCCAAAGGGGGACTACGGTAATCGGCGAGAGTCGTTGGGGGAAAGGAGCACTTTGAAAGTGGTAACCTTGCAAAAAAATTAAGTCTTTGATTTTTAAAACCGATTGGAACGTATTGGTGAAAGATGTAAGATCCAACCGAAGGCCTGCCTGAATTTTAAGAATGCTATGGAAACAAATATCCTTCAAGGTGTACATACTGGAGCGGCCATGTTTGTTTTTACCGCCAAAAGTCATTTAAGGAGAAAACACGGTATTAACCCAACGGGTCTATGGGGTGCGCAACCAACAGTCGCACGCGCCTACAATGGCTCTGCTGGGAGGCCCTCAACCGGTTCACTCATGCGGTAACGGCCCCGTGAAATTTTTAGGCGACGGTAACGTTTTGTTAAAGCTAGATACCACCACCGCTCCATTTTGGGGCTGTTATTCACTGCCCTTTCTGTTCCCTACAACCACCCCGTCAAAAAAGCCCCCACAACCATAGACGCGTTTGAACACCAGGCTTGTTTGGAAAAATTTAAAAGCCGCTACACGGTCTAGAATTGGGAGGCTGTTTAAAATCAGAAACGCACAACAAGGACTTCACAATTTGTCCCGCACAGGTAACCAAAACCTCTCTTTCCAGGTGCATTTTTTTGGCGGGCTACAAATTGTACAAGCCTTCCACAAAAACCACTTTGGGAGAAATCAATATTGGATTTGGGTTTCATTTATCCTACGTTTGCAAGTCAAAAAATACCCAGTCGGCCACCCCAAAATTCACTTGGAACCAAATTGTCCGCTATAGACAAGTAGAAGGCTACCAAAGTTACAGTGACGCCTCCGCGAGATTTATTCCTGCCCGTTTGCCTACACATGCACACAACTAATGTTCATCTTTGCAGAATCGGGGGAAAAAACCAAGGCGGTTCACACAACACAAAAAAAATCCTGGTTGACGGCTCGGGTGATTGACGAATCCAAACCTTGGAAAGGCACACCGTTGAAGCATCACGAATTATACAATGTTCTGTTTATACCGTCAACCTTCGGCGCCTGTTCACGGTAATGAACTTTTTTAAAAAAAACAAAACCACGATGCCCGTGGTTACCCACAAAAAAGTTAGCTTAATTCAAAATTAAAAAGGGAATAAAAAATTTGATTTCCTCGTTTGTAAAAACCCTGGTCTCGCACTCTGGCTTAACTTTTTTAAATTCACAGGGGAAAGTTTGGGGCAAAGACCCATTTACCACACGTACCGTTGTCAACGACATCGGGGCTCCACAATCCCCCACGGATCCGTAATCACCAAAGCGTCATTATTAAAAGAGGGGTTATGTTCCTCATTACAAACCGTGACGCTTGCGCCCTAACCCTAACACGGTTGGCGGTGGGCGTCTACACACTGCACTAGGTTCACTTATACACATCCTTGAACAATGGGGACCGCGTTTTTTTTATCATAAACAGATAGCGTTTCTATTCACCGAACGCCCCGGCGATTGGAGCCCCCGACCGAACTTTTTTTGGTACCTCACCATGAACTTCAGATTCGGTCCGGAAAGCACATTACCCTTTGTAATCTGGCGGCCCAAAAATTACGCTTACCTTTTGTTTGCGCGATCCGGCCAAAACAAAAAACTGTGTTTCGCGGGATCACCATAAACTAGGCAACCGAACAGTTAATTTGAAGTTTGAAAGGATGCACCGAACAGCTGCGGAAAGATACATACAGAAACCCCACAAAATTGTAAGAAAAGGTTTGCGACGTATTACCGTTTCGCAACTAAAGTCACCGCCCGGTACACCAAACCCGGATAACAATATTTTAATACTTGCCGTTTGTATAAGAGTCCCTTGTAAAACAGCGCTCCCACAAAAAAGGATATTTAACGGCGAATAATTATCTTTTTTTTTTTCACCTAGAACATTCCACTGACTACCATTTTTCAAAATTTGAGATTTTTTTTCATATTTTTTGCTAAAACAACATATTTTTTTACGAAAAAAAACGATTTGCAACGCTATTCTCCCTAAACTTTTAAAATTATAAAATACTACTTCAAGGAAAGCCCAAAAGAAAGGTACTTCATGGAAATTACCCCCAAGTTTAATTCCTGGATTTCCCGCCATTACCAGCCACTACCATAAAACCAATTTTACATCCTTTGCCGACGAAGCTCTATGGGATTTTTCCGAAAAAATCCCCACGAAATTTCACCACCAACTTCCTTCCGTCTTACACTCAAGGGCGGTGGGAAGTCGCCTGGTATTTCAATATCCGTTCTTTCACCACCGTACCCAGGGTCAAAATATTGTAGGACAACTGATTGACCTAACGCTGGAACAAATTTTTCAAGATCATATCCCTGCTGGAAACTACAGCACTATCCAGAATTGATCAAGGCTCTAAACAAGTAAACTTTTTAAAGGGATTCCGGAGTTGTAATTCAAGACACAAACCCCAAAAAAAATGAAGTTACTCTTCTTTTTTACCAAATAAACTTTGACTCTATCAAGCCAACAAAGTGCAGTCGTTTCGATCCTAAGACTAACTATAAAATACCAAAGCTCCGACCCCCAACATTAACTAGGCCTTCCCCGCAATTACATATTACACGATACGCGAGCCCCCCCTGGGGACATTTCCCTTTACGTAGCGGTATCAACCGTAAACATCTCTACGCAACAAAACAGTTTACTAAACCCTTGCACTACATCCGGTGGAAAGGAAATTAAAGCTTGGAAACAATAAAAACCGACACGGGTGAACCGTACCATTCGAGTTTGGAAAAGTTGCGTGAAACTTCTTTTCGAACGGCCAACAGAACTGTCCCACCAAAATACTACCGCAACCACTAACAAAATATCTTTCGATCTACCCTGTTCCCTATCAAAGAGGGCAGGGATGGAATTTTTTTTCATGTCTTTTAAAAGCTCGTCCTTCTAAATGGCGCTAAAGCCATCAAAACAGCGCTTCATACGGGTACACGGCTCCCACTTGCCAATCAACGTCCTTTCAAAAGGCCCTACGGCAACGTTCGCAGGCTGGAACAAACTTAAACGCAAGGCTAACAGAAGATCAAAACCTGATGACCGCTCAGGCATAAAGGGCGCGTAAAAGCAAAACGTCTTTCAAGGTCCACCCGACAAAAATAAGAAAAAGCTAAAGATATTTTCATTTTAAAAGGCGTTTCTACACCCCCCCGCGATTTGCCACATGACTCGATCTCTTTTCCGTCCACCCACCAAACCTCTTAAAGGGGGCAATGGCTCCAGTACAAACCTTCTCTTCCCTCACCGATATTCACCCATCGAATTTACCTTTTACCGGAAAAGGGGCGATTTCTATATCGTCTTTAACAGACTATGCACTTCTCCGGGCGGCCTCATAAACCCATTCCTTTCAAAGGGGATCAACCCCCCTTCAACAATTGGCTCATTCCTTATTCACCAGGTGGACGTTTTTTTTAAACCAAAAACTAGTATCAACCCGCCCACAACACGTATGCCTATAGCGTACATTGAACCGCTCAATTACAACAGCAAGCCAAAAGAACCATTGACTTGCGGTCTGTGGTTCGCAGACACCCCCGGAACCTTTGAGGAGGCTAACGCCAAAACAAGGATTTGAGCCCGCGCATCCCCACAAAAGTAAGACGGGACTTTTGGGTATCTACACGGTGACGTTTTAACCAAAGAAAACCTTTTGAACGGCGGGCCCACCCGATCCGGTTGGTCCGTTCCAAAGGTTTATCTTATGGCGGCCCTAACCCCCCTTTAAGGTTCACACGTTGAAGCCGGGCCTTCTATGAGGCGGCAAAACACCTCTATACTGTTGGCACACGCCAAACATTAAATGTCAGTCCCGCAAAATATCCCATCACCCTTGGAATAAAAACACTCCTTTCTACGGCGTGCAAGGAAATCGCTGGACAACTTTCCCGGCCATTACCCAAACTGCATCGTGGATTTGGTCAAACGCACGTTCAACGGAGACCCACCAAGAACCCTTTCAACTTTCAAACCTACGGCAGAACCATTTTCCCGCTGTCGGACGGGGAACAATACCGCGAAACCGTTACAGCCCGATTTTTCAAACGGACATATTCATTCCTACCACCAACGCTTTTTCTGAATTGGTATCCATTTCATGAACGGGTACGACATCACCGGAAAGCCCCCCAAGGGAACATCTCATGGCTTTCGATCTCACACCTAATCGTCCGCCCACATGACATCACATTGGAATTTGACAACACGGTTCTCGAGCACGAATGACTTCACCCAGCTCCCACCGAAACCGCAACTTAACTGTACGGGGAGTTTGCCAAATATCACCATTGACAAGGACAAAACGTTTACCGATTATGGAAGCTAATATAAACGGGTTTCCCGCCCCTTACCCCCTTCATTTAAGCTATGGACTCATTGTGGATTTCCAGATTCATCGACGACAACAAGAGTTTATCGTCAAACTGATGTTTTATCTGTAGGGCCATTAATTCAACACTGGGTGTTAAAACCTCCAACGCTACGAAGAACTTTTCCACCATCCCCAAAAAAGCCGACAAAAGTCAACAATCTCACGTATCACCTGGATTAGGTGATGTGATTACACCTCTCGAATCCCTCATCTCCCGTGCCACGCGCTGCAGAAACCGTCTACGTCAGGGTCAGAAAAAAAAAGTTTCTAGTCAAATACACGTCTACACCCATCGTAGATCTGTACGACAGAGGTTGTTCGTCACTGAAAACACTTAAATTGGGTCGCACCATGTGCATGGCACATAGTTCTGTATGGAATTTCTGCTCTGCCTCTATCGTCTGGGGACTTCGAGACTGGATGATTGAAGATGGACACGCACACCATAAGACGTGCGCTGAAAACAAGTCCGTGGTTCCGTTCTGTACGGTCGGGTGTTTTCCCTGCTGATCAACTACCCGCAAGAATAGCTCGACCTGCCGCTCTAGTCATCAACACCGATCCGCACACCAAACCTGGGACGCATTGGGTCGCCATATTTATCGACAAGAACGGCGTGGGAGAATACTTTGACAGTTATGGTTTTCCACCGCGTATAAATTCACATCTGGCATTTATACGCAAAAACACTTTTCGCACGTCCCATAGTAAGCTACAACTTCAAAGCATCGCATCAGACGTTTGCGGCCATTACTGTCTCATGTACCTTCTCTATCGCGCCCAGAACATTCCGCTGAAAACTTTCCAAAACCTATTCTCGCCCACCAATCATACAGCCAACGACGCTAAGGTGGTGAGATATTACAATAGATTTTTCAAGACTGTAGGGGCATGTCGCCCTTCAAGAGGCCGTGTCCAGACGGCGTGCGCCTATAAAAAGGGCGTCCCGGCGGTGTGTCGGCCATAACCACTGATCATCATGGAAGGTCAAGACGTTTGTGGTAGCAAAGCAAAGCCTGCGAAACCACTCGCCGTCACCAGTATTTTCAACACATTGTTCCCGCTGGATGGAGTCGACGCCAAGCGAGTCATCGTCGGCATGAGTGTCAAGAACAACTTTACGCCCTATGTCCAACTAAAAAAATGTGGAGGGAACTGTGCCGTGTTTAACCGTACAGAATGGCAAGAACTGAGCACCTACAAGTCGGTCATATCAAAGTTTTTCACCAACACGCAACCTCCTCAGAAGATTAGTCTGACTAATCACGAAATCTCTCTGAGACGTATGTGCGGTGATCGTATGGTCGTCATCAACGAGAAACAAGACGCCGGAATCAAACGGGTCGCCTATCTAGCACCTAGCTGGGCGCGTCTTTGTGAGGTGTGGGACCTCATCGACGTCGCCGTCGACCGACGGGACATGTGGTCGACACCCGTCGCGTGCTATTGCAACAATTTGATCGACACACTCGTCGTGGCTGTATGCGACACGCTAACAGAATCGACGGATGTCATCGACCTAGAACAACCTACGGTGGAAACGCACATCAAAAACCTGGATCTTATCAGTGCTACTTACTATACACGTCAAGTCATCGGTTTGGACTATTACATGCTGGATTGTGAACTAAAAACAATTTTACTAACGCATCTAAGAGACACTGTAGAAAAACGTATGAACGAATATATGCGTCATTCCTGTAAAAATGTATAATTGTGATGTTTAATAAATAAATATATATTTGTAACATCTGTGTTTTATTTACGAGTCCCAACTTGTCTTGTCTGCCCGACAACCCGATGCCCAGGGTCAATATCTATTCTTGTCTCAACATGTCTTGTCTGCCCGCCAACCTGGCGCCAGGGAAAACCCACTGCCGGGGGGGTCAATGACCTCAATATCTATTCTTGTCTCAACTTGTCTTGTCTGCCCGACAACCTGGCGCCAGGGAAAACCCGCTGCCCGGGTCAATATCTATTCTTGTCCAACTTGTCTTATCTGCCCGCCAACCTGGCGCCAGGGTTGCGACATAACACGCAATGATTACGTCATTGGAAAAACCCCAAGGTTGTTGAGGTCAAGTTCTATTCTTGTCTCGTGAGCCGTCAAGCTGACGCCAGGGAAAACCCCCGTTGCCCGGGGCAATGACCTCAATATCTATTCTTGTCTTGTCTGCCCGACATACTGGCGCCAGGGTTGCGACATAACACGCAATGATTACGTCATTGGGAAAACCCCAAGGTTGTTGAGGTCAAGATCTATTCTTGTCTCGTGAGCCGTCAAGCTGACGCCAGGGAAAACCCCCGCTCCCGGGGCAATGACCTCAATATCTATTCTTGTCTTGTCTGCCCGACATACTGGCGCCAGGGAAAAACCCTGTTGCCCCGGGCAATGGCCTCGATATCTATTCTGGGCCGACATATTGGCACCAGGGAAAACCAGATGCCCGAGGCAATGACCTCAATATCTATTCTTGTCTTGTCGGGCCGACATACTGGCGCCAGGGGTGGGACATAACACGCGATGATTACGTCATAGGAAAAACTCGGGTTGTCCGGTCCGAGAGCTGCGGGTGGAGGAACATTTCCATGCATTTCGACAGACGCTACCAAACAAACAATTTTAGTAGACTTGTGACAGGGGTAGTGGCCCCTAACTGTGTATTCCGAGGCCCCTGATTGTGCATAATTAGAGATGCTAGAGTTGCGACATAACACGCAATGATTTCGGCATAGGAAAATACCCAGGTTGTCCGATCCGAGAGCTGCGGGTGGAGGTACATTTCCAGACATCTCGACAGACGCTACCAAACAAACAATTTTAGTAGACTTGTGAGAGGGGT
This sequence comes from Timema cristinae, assembly GCA_039000515.1. Classification (NCBI taxonomy): domain Eukaryota; kingdom Metazoa; phylum Arthropoda; class Insecta; order Phasmatodea; family Timematidae; genus Timema; species Timema cristinae. Next base: position 160,892 of record JBCFYV010000003.1, on the reverse strand, counting down.
AGTGGCCCCTAACTGTGGATTCCGAGGCCCCTGATTGTGCATAATTAGAGATGCTAGAGTTGCGACATAACACGCAATGATTACGGCATAGGAAAATACCCAGGTTGTCCGATCCGAGAGCTGCGAGTGGAGGTACATTTCCAGGCATTTCGACAGACGCTACCAAACAAACAATTTTAGTAGACTTGTGACGGGGGTAGTGGCCCCTAACTGTGGATTCTGAGGCCCTGATTGTGCATAATTATAGATGCTAGAGTTGCGACATAACACGTAATGATTACGTCATAGGAAAAACCCAGGTTGCCGAGGTCACGATCTATTCTTGTCCCAACTTGTCTGCCCGCCAACCTGGTGCCAGGGTTGCGATGATTACGTCATTGGGAAAACCCAAGGTTATCGAAGTCACTTGTCGCCCCGGCAGTCTGGCGTCAGGGTGGCGAAGGAGGAGGGGGGTCTCTGGAACAAATTACCACACTCTACCACAAAGCACCATAGCGCAAGGTTCATGCTGCTTGTTCCGGGACAGAGCCTTGTGACAGAAGAGCCGATGTTCATTCTAGGCTTGTCAGCCATAGCACAAGCTTCGTGCCGAGCCCTCCGTCAAACTGACGCCAGGGAAAACCCCCGTTGCCCGGGGCAATGACCTCAATATCTATTCTTGTCTTGTCTGCCCGACATACTGGCGCCAGAGAAAAACCCCGTTTCCCGGGGCAATGACCTCAATATCTATTAACAATCATCAAGAACCAACATGTCCAGGGTTGGTAGTCGAGGGGGGAGGCGGATGTGGAAAGCAGGTCAAAATTGGTGGGGGAAGGAGGATATTTATAGCAACCAATCAGAGGAAAGTAGGTCACGGTACTCAAACAGGATGTTGCAACATAACACGCAATGATTACGTCACACAAATTGGGGTCAAAGGTCAAAGGTCAAATTGGAGCCATGGGTCCAGAACACTACTAACAGGTGGTGGTGAATGTTTCAGACATGTAAAATATTTTAATTATATTCAAGTCTCCATTTTCATATAATGCTGACAACTCACAAGAATCAAGTAAAATCTCTTGAATGTCATAGGTTAAGTGACATTCACTTACGCTCACTTTTAAAGTAGTATGCTCAAAGGAGATTATCTCAAATATAGAAAAGTTTGTGACAAGAAAAGCGGGCACAAATTTTGGTCAGGAAATATAATATTTCCTTCGTCGTGTCAAGTTGGTAAATTTTTTGATTATTTTAAAAATGCAAGTGAAAGTACATTGTTATTTAAAAATGATAGTTTTCAATGATACAATGTGATAAAAATAAAATTAACTGATGAAGTGTTTATTTTTTTATTTTTTTTACCGATAGTTAGGAATAATATCCTATTATAATGCAAAGCCGTTGGTGTAGTTTTATAAAGATGATATTTATTCGTAAGAAATTAATGCAGTCGCCTAAGTGCTTTCAAAACTTGAAAGTGGCCCTGCCAGGGGTGTGAGTTTGAGACCGCTAATCTAGTTGGTCAAAGAAAATTGTGTATTATTTCTTTTTTTATTAAGTAAAACATATTTAAGATGAAAATTAATATGCTATTGCACTTACCTTCATTCGAAGTTTCCAAAACACTGCAAGATGAATGATGATTTTGTGAAATATTTAGCTTTTCCCAAATTTCATATCGATTACATTTTACAACAGAGTATAAAGCCTTGCCAGACATTTTTCTTTGTATTATTATTATTATTATTATTATTATTATTATTATTATTTATTATTAGCACCGCGTCTTACTACGCGTTCGGGTTATACGCACTTACGCTAATGTGTAATGGTAGGGTGATTGTGAGATGAAATGAAGGACCTACAGTTTTACGTGGAATCCGAACCACGGTGGAGGCCTGGCATTCCTCACATTCACAAGTTGTGATTAATACACGTCTTGTCAGAGGTGAAGGAAGGGTTTGGTAATCAGATAAATCTGTGCCAGGACCGAGGATTGAGCCCCGGCCGCCAGCATAGAAGTCTGACACCTTACCCCTAGACCACCAGGTCACCCAATAAAATGTTACTTTTTTTCTTCAAGCATAAGCTTGATAATATCATCTGTTGAAACCTTTGGTATTCTCATTTTTTTAAAAGAACCAGTAATTTAATTGTATTTAATAACTGAGATGTTGATATGTTTTATATATAATGGTGGCACAAATTGATATATAGTAAATCAATTACCAAAGTAGGAGGATAGCAAATAATAAATAAAAATAGAGCATTCCCAAAACTGATTCAACGAACAATTTGTATAAAATAGTCACATAAAATACCTATAAATGCGTAGGTAATAAGGTAAAGTTATAAGACACAATTCTATAAAAATAAACAATAAAATGTCATTATAAATCTAAGCTAGGACTTAAAGTCTACAAAAAGAGAACTAGAATAGCAATTAAAACTCGGAATAAATTCACATGGAAAAATTCAATACGCATTTTACAAATGGAAAAAAAATCTGTACTCTATGAAAAGCCAAACCAAACTCTTCCAGTAAGTTAAAAATGAACATAAATTTACAACTACCTGCTAGAGATGTAATGTACCCCCTCCTAAATCAACCCTTTCTGGCTTAGTTGCATTCTTTCACCAGGAATGTGGATTTCCCAACCATTCAAGTAAAGAGAGTTCAAAGTTAATGTAAAGGCTACACTGTTTTCTCAGTCCACAACTATAGGGTGTAATACATTATATTCGCCTAGTCATGTATTCAAAAATTTAGCTTAAATAAAAAATGTACTTATTCAACTTAAATGCATAAAAATTGACCTAAGAAAATACGAGAAAAAAAATGACAATAGTGTTCTCAAACAGGGGCTCTTGAACATAATGTGTGTACGTATGAGTATTGTTTATGATGGGTAAGACATAAAAATACATCAAAATCTGGGCCTTGAGTGCACACAAAGAAATAAAATTTGAACCCTAAAACAATTTGAGTCCTAACATCCGTGTAAGTAGCAACCAGATTAAATGTGATTCCAATGTTTAAGACCACAGTTACCGCTTTGGAATAAAATGGATTCCTAAAAGTGCAAAAAGGCGGGGTTAGATATATAAACCAAATTTCCAACTTAGTTCAAGATAAATTAATTTGAAAGTTATTTTTTTAAATTAAAAACGAATATCAATACATTATAAGATAAGTTATACTGTTACGGCAAAATACATCAGCCCAAGTCTTAGGTACAATACAATCTTACCGATATGAAATATTAGCTTAGTAAACTGTGATCCTGGCTTGTTGATCGCCTCATTCTACAAAAAAGTTCAATTTTAGGCTTACACAGCCAATTATTGTGCTCCAGTTGTGCAGTGTTAGCTTCCTTGCTTCGCTTCAATGGACGCACAAGCTATCTTCCCCTCGGTATGCTACCAAGCATGGCTCCACCTCGCAACAATGATTAGCAGACTTAAAATCGTTGTAACAAGCGTAATTTAATAGCACAAAAGCTGAATTTCGGGCACATATCAGCACAAATGGAGCACTAACAAATGGCATAAGAAAATCTCTATTTCGGAAATGTGGCGGGCCAACTTGAACATAAAGCTGGCCCGCCACATTAAAATCGTTACCACGGGCGTAATTTAATGGCACAAAAGCTGAATTTCGGGCACATATTAACACAAATGGAGCACTAACGAATGCCACAAGAAAATCTCTATTTCGAAAATGTGGCGGGCCAACTTGAACATCAAGCTGGCCCGCCACATTAAAATCGTTACCACGGGCGTAATTTAATGGCACAAAAGCTGAATTTCGGGCACATATCAGCACAAATGGAGCACTAACGAATGATACAAGAAAATCTCTATTTCGAAAATGTGGCGGGCCAACTTGAACATCAAGCTGGCCCGCCACATTAAAATCGTTACCACGGGCGTAATTTAATGGCACAAAAGCTGAATTTCGGGCACATATCAGCACAAATGGAGCACTAACGAATGCCACAAGAAAATCTCTATTTCGAAAATGTGCCGGGCCAACTTGAACATCAAGCTGGCCCGCCACATTAAAATCGTTACCACGGGCGTAATTTAATGGCACAAAAGCTGAATTTCGGGCACATATCAGCACAAATGGAGCACTAACGAATGCCACAAGAAAATCTCTATTTCGAAAATATGGCGGGCCAACTTGAACATCAAGCTGGCCCGCCACATTAAAATCGTTACCACGGGTGTAATTTAATGGCACAAAAGCTGAATTTCGAGCACATATCAGCACAAATAGAGCACTAACGAATGCCACAAGAAAATCTCTATTTCGAAAATGTGGCGGGCCAACTTGAACATCAAGCTGGCCCGCCACATTAAAATCGTTACCACGGGCGTAATTTAATGGCACAAAAGCTGAATTTCGGGCAAATATCAGCACAAATGGAGCACTAACGAATGATACAAGAAAATCTCTATTTCGAAAATGTGGCGGGCCAACTTGAACATCAAGCTGGCCCGCCACATTAAAATCGTTACCACAGGCGTAAATTAATTGCACAAAAGCTGAATTTCGGGCACATATCAGCACAAATGGAGCACTAAGAACTTTTCTAATCAAAATCTAGATGGGATGTTTTAAAAAATGTGGCGGGCCAGCTTGAAATCAAGTTGGCCCGCCACATTAAAATCGTTATATTTTGAGTAATTTAATAGCACAAATGTTGAGCTTCGGGCACATATGAGCACAAACGTAGCACTAAGAACTATATAAATTTCAACCGATTTGGAAACAGTGGCGGGCCAACTTGATGCACGTTCAGCTCTGCCCACTCCCGGAACTGAGAGCCAACCGCTCATGAACCACTGACCCGTGTTGACCAGAGTCAGGAAACCACTCTGCGCTCTCGACGAGCGAGCCTTGCAACCCCGACGAGCGAGGCGCCTGGAGGTCATGCGCAGCTAACCACGCATGACAGAAAGAGGGAGGGGGAACGGGCCAACCGCGCTGCGCGCGAACCCAAAGATGAGTGACGAGACACTCGGCACAGTAGTTGAACGTTGCATGCAACTGTTAGCCCCTGAAATAATTTGAGAAATATTATGGGATGTCTTGTTAAATAGTAATGAATCTATGTTTGAGTTCACGTTAGTACTTTCTTTAATTTTTTGCGTGTTTTTTTTAATGTACTTGTCTGGAATGGTTGACTTCAGAAATAAACGATCAAAACAGATATTTTGAACTGTCCTTCTTTTCCAAGATTCTTCAACTAATGGATCATCCGCATCTTCTTCATCAGTTAGTGGATAGTTGACCTCAACCTTTTTTAACTTGTTCTTCTTTGGCTTTTTAGGAATGTTAAGACGTATGGCTTTACATACACCCTCCATTCTATCTTGCAAAATCTTAACAAATCTACCTGGTTTTAAATTAGTTCTGCTGCTTAATAAATCTACTTTTACTTGTTTGGACCAATTCTTCACGGGCGAATTGCTGACTCGATCAGTGTCATATTTAGTGCAAGTGCTCATCATTATGCCTGTCCAAAAAGGTGCAAACGGTACTAAACTTGTTAAAAAATATTCAGCAAATTCATAACACCTGAACTCGTTTGTATGAGGCATATAACCTTCATTGATGCTGAATTATAGGATGACTTCTTTATATATAGGTAAAAAATACTTATAAAATGGACTATCCTTATATATAGTACCAGTTTCTTCATGATAAAGGTCTAGGTCATCGACAGTTGTCTCGACATTGTCGACAATAATGGGTGAGTCACTAGAAAGAAATTTTAAGGCATCACTTACTTCTTGAGTGACATAATCCGACACTAGTACAACGAAAAAGTTCCTACATTGGTTCGAAAAGTTGGCGAACGTTTTACACAAAAGAATAACACCGATTCTCTCAAGTATAATTTTTTAAAATCTTTTTACCAGTGATTTTAAACCTTTTAAATGATACTGAAATCATTTTCATGAAGTGAGCACAAACTATATGAACTGTTATAAAAAATTTCATGGAGGTTCTACTAGTAAAAGTACCAGTAGTCACGTCAAAACACACATTTAGATAATTTAACCAACTAGTTTTATTCCAACTTTTTATGACAGCGATAATGAGAGCCCAGCTCCAATCTACCACAACTTAATGAAATAATTAAATAAAGAAAGAAGAAACATTGAAATACCATGTTAATCGTGACCACTTAATACGCATTCAAGAATCGGTAATATGTAACCCTTAACTCGTATTACACCAGCATAATACAAGATTCTTTTACATTGTTTGTCATTAGGTTTTTTAACGGTGGAACCAGTAGCATCCAAGTACAATATAACAGATTCATTCAGTACACGCTCACTGGCCACTTTTAATTGTGTTTTACTAAACAAGTAAAAGCCAAAAGGGCTTTGAAAATATTGAATATACTTGTCAGTAGTTTTTGGTTCAAATAGTGCATGCGTAAATCAGTAAAATCGTTTTTATCTAGATCATTTCGCGCCATAGCTTCCGAACGAGCTTTTTGAAGAACAGGGAGCGACTTAATGTCCTGAAGGTCTCCCTTTTAAACTATGGTTTCATCGGCTTCTTTAATTTTTTCTATGTAATGTCATACGACCCTTGCGTATGCGTCCAACTAGTACGGAAAACGGTAGCGTGGTTAATCCACGAGGCATGTCATGGGTTCCACACTAGTTGGATCCGATCCTGATGGGAGTTGGGACAAGGCGGACGTCAAAAGATGTCAGTGGAACAATGTGTATTACAGTATATTCAAGACAAAAAAAGAATTACATAATGATGGTAACAATGTATTAAAGTTAGTGGTGTGATACTTACATATGATAACTTGGTGAGGTTGCAGGGTGACAGGACGGAAAGACCACGCTCGAACAATGAGTACCCCTCTAAAAGGCGACGACCAACCGCGCCGTTCCTAGATCGGCTCCTTTATATATCGCTACCTCAATTGAACTTTTGATATTCCACGCCCCAAAGAACATTGAGATAACGAACTCTGTTAGGGCGGAACCAACAACAGAGGCCTAAAAAAATATATAATTGGCCTGAATAAATATCACATGACTACATGATCCTGTGCAAACCGCGTGATGTCGGGGGAGTCATAGTCCAGCCAGAAAAAAATGATAATGACTAAACATGGGACGGTATTCTAAGGAGGTCATTGGGCTCGTGTCACAATGCACCCTTCTTTTTGAAAAAGTTTCTATCTCGATAGAACTTTTTTCAAAAGTTGCGATTCGTTAGACATGGAAATAAGCAATTGTTAACACTATGATGGAATTACATTGAGCGCACAACACCACTTACATTTTAAGATAATCAAACAGTTTCCACATGTTACAACACCATGAAATAACATTTAATCAACACAAAACTTCTAGGTTAGAATTAAGTGAAACTACAAGGAGTACATTAATATAATTCTTCTAACTGTTACATAAACGAGAAGCCGATTTTTTTTTTAAATTAATACAACAGTCTTTTGGTCTTGAAACACCAGCTATCAGCTTATTTACGGGCCCTTGTATAATCAGTAGCATACTCATAGTAAATGTATCTTATCTAATATTTGAACAGGTCATCACTGTCAATATAGTTTGTCTGTTTACATTATACATGAACAAGGTTAGTTAGCCCAAGAATTTATACAAGGGAACAACATATATGATATCCGGTGGGTTGATATCACTCAAGTCCGATGTATTAAATCAGTGGTTCATGATAACACATTAGAGCACTGCCTTTTAATCTTTACTGGACCGTAATAAAATGCGATTTAACAAATTCATCCGTAACTTTCAGAATTTGTTCAAACAGACTCACAATATTTCATATAATAGTATAAATTCTACAACATTAAAATTCTGAGAAACACGTTAAATCCAGAAATCATATTTTTACTGTTATCTGGTCTTGTTGGATAAACGCGTTATATCATTGTTGGCACAACATTTTGATAACAATATAAAAGTTGCGTTTCCTAGCTAAGAAAACAAGAATATCTTTTGGGAGTTAACATTGCATCACAATTCATAATTCTATACACAAGACAATCATCATCGCTCACAAACTAACTACCCAGGAGATTGCTCTCAAAGACATGAATTAATTTGGAGAACTAAGTTTACAGACAATTTTATCCAGGAAATTTAAAGCAAAGATCAAAAAATTCATACAATATTGAAAGAAATCTCCTCTCAGGGGAAGGTCACGTGATGTAACTACCTATTCTATTAGTACTAATATAGATTATAAATTCAGGTGTTCCTTACACAATTTGATCAATTTTTTTTTTCACAATGTACACATGTTGTCTTTTAAAACTCAATAGCACTCATAGTTCCTGGTACAAATCCTACTAACAACAATGTCATTCAAGATCTTTAGTTCGTTACTCACTGATGCGGTCCTTTTGATTATATAGAGATTGAAATACCCGGATGGAGACAAGCATAAAAGTTTTGCGCGCGTACCTAGCTCACTGCAACACAGTTCATGGAGAGGCCAACATCATTTATACAGTCACACTCCCAAACCGACATATTGGGCGGTCAAACCGTGGGGACACCGTTCGGGAATCTGGCGATGAAATATTTGTCGTGCGATCTTCTTACAGCATGACCCTTAGTATAGATGGGTCTACAATCATTTGTCCCATTGACTATTCCTCCAGGGTTACGTCCTTCTCAAAATCAGGTCACCGCAGCAAGGTTATGGGGTGCGCCATTCCATCAATGACAGGTCAGGTTCGGCTCTCCCCAGACTGGTGCAGGCTGGTCGCGTGACTCTCATCCAGGTGCTGGTCTATCTCTATAAATAAAATTGAAACAATACTAACTTCAGTTTCAATTTACCGTCCATGGTTTCAGGAGTGAGTGCACGCCTGAAGAAGGGGGGGGGGGGTGTTTACAAACTTAATATGTATATATAACAAGTTTTTTTTTTATCCTAACATCTAACATCTCTAGCATTTTATACAGAACACCTGTCTATTACATGACAACAACACGTTTTGCATTGACCCGATGACCTGCCCACAAGGCCTTGCTCAACAAAACAGCACAGCCGTCCAAACTCAAACATTTGCAGAGACTGACTGGAGCAAGAACAAACTCCTTTCTGGATTGTTGAGACTACAATCGTATCGGGCAGATGTCAGTTTCAACAACAACATAATATTTCTTTATTTACAAGATATTGTTAACACAACAGTAAGATTGTATTTATTCTAGGTTGCAACCTTAAGTTTATTACACTAATGATCATACGATATACACCTTTATACGTGGATAGCAATCAACCTCTACATCATATGTTATCATACCCACATTGGTTATTAATAATAAGGATAATAAAACAATTTATCATTTCTGCTTCAGTTTCCACACAAAGCTAGATACATCTTGGTTTACATATACATATATATATATACACTGATGATATTCATTACTTTAATTACGTTACAACTCCTTCATAGTTACATGATTAATTTACTTTTATTTTCTTCAGCTATAAGTTGGGGTTGCTCGTTTAGCGTTCGGCCTTAATCCTTCCACCACATTTATTCTACACAATATCTGAAATTATTCTTACAATGTAACCTTGGTCTGAATATAAGAACCTTCTATTGGCTCAAGATACACATCTCTTAGCCCAATAAGAATATACAGAAATGTATGAAGCGTTTCGACATTCATTTAAACAACTGGGTGTGTCTGGTTAGCCTCCCTCTTAATCAATTTAAAGTAAAGAACTGTTTATCAGTAAGGAGAACAACATTATATCCTTGGCTAACTAGACGGCTAGTTGACAATTAATCAGTAACTAAAGTAGGGAACAATACAGAGTTACCTGGGTCACAAGTCATCGTGAGGGGTGTCAAACCTGATCCCTTTCGATCTTGGAGCTCCGGGGTTGATCCTCATTTCCATCATGGAGCGCTCGGGCGGCCTTCTTTATTTCCGTTAGTGATGACACCGCAAAGGATTCCAGGACCTTCTGTGATTAACATTTTCACAAAATTATTTGGACACAAATGATGAAATGTGCAATGAAACCGTAACAATTATTAGGACGGGGCAACCATCAGGTTTATTCATACGTCACATTGACTCTCAGACGACGTATAGGTCGGGGAAGCGGGGGTGGTTGCTGAAAAGGTCTCCGTGACTGACCCTAGAATTCTCCCAGGGGAAAGTTTGAGGTACATAATCACAAAAATACCAATTATAAAGAGTCCGCCGAAAGTGGCGAGAACGTAGGTAAGGGCCCGCCAGTATGAAACTCCTTTCTGAAGGTCAGCTTGCGATCGGTATTGTTTTAAATTCTCCTCAACTTACTCAGCGACACTCCTGAAGCCGGGGCATCCGCGTAGTTGGCTTGGTTCAAGACCTGAACGAACTCCAAGGAGTCATTGGATTTCCAGAATGATTCAAATTCATGCGAATGAATATAACTCAAACTCTTGATGGGAGGAACATATATTTCGGCAGGTAACATGTTGATCTCATTTTCCCCGACTATATGAGGAAACAAAGTGAATTCGTCACTATGTACGTAACAGCTAGACATGACCTCAAAAGTACCTGTTCCTTTAGGTAATTCGAGATGGCTTTCCGGAGAGGATCGGTTACTCACGCTATTAGAACATCTCAGCACCAATCGAACGCTGGGGCACGCTATATATCCACAGGTCTGAGTTGTGGGCTCTATAAAAGGTGGGAGGGAATGACTTCAGTAAGCAGGTTTCACATAATGAGGCAATCAAGTCTGATCTTCCTGTAAATAGAGCGAAAAGACAGGACTTCTCAACCTGGTTTCTCACGGGCCTGTTTGGGGGACAGATACGGATTAATTGATCAGAACACTCAAGGAATTCCTCTACAGAAAATTCCAGATACGACTGACCGTCTTCCGTGATGGCAAAATAGGGAGAAGGGGGAGGGATATAAAGAGCACTGCCATTGGTACCAACCAGCGTAGGTAACTTAAGAACTCTATACAGCTGGAAGTGCCTGCCAGGTGCTTTTAAAGGAATTTCCACGTACAACCTTAGCTTTCCGTTCACCGAGGCAGCATGAACCTCAATGATCGAATAATAGGGATATATTCCATCTAACTTTAATGGGGTTAACAAAGATAAATCGAGAGGTAACCTAGTCTGGATTTCTGAAAGGATATGTAGCAGTCGACTGGGAGAAATAAAGTGAGATGACAATTTACCCATACTGGTAAGATCCAATGCTTGTGTAAACAAACTAACCTCGTCACGAATGTCACTCAGTACTGTCTCTAAAGTTCTCAAAGTAGAACTAATATTAAAAAAAGCATCTACCTTATTATTCAACAAAACCAACTCATTCAGGGTTTGAGTCTTTAGCTGGATTAATTGGTCCCCCATCAGTCTGGTGACGTCAGTTAGCTTTTCTATCATCCGAGAATTTCGCTTAACCACTCTAATTGTATCATTAAGGAAGGTAATTTGGTCATCTACAACATGAATAATTCCCTCATTTTGTCCTTCCAACCTATGCAATTTTCGATTGATTGTCCTTAGATCCTTGCTTTCTAACGTTCCAAAAAGATACTTCAAAATGGTTCCGCCTACATTAACTAAACCTCGGGTGGACCTGTTAGGAGATTGGAGTGTCCTGCGAAGTCCTTTAACCAACGTCAGGGTCTTCTGAGTTTCCCTAGTCAACACATCCAATTCTCTCCCTATAATGCTGTGGACCCATCTAGCCGGATCATTACTGGGGTCCTTACTTGACATCTCAACGTTAGATAAGTACCCAGCAAATGTGGCGACGGCGTTCTCATAGTACCCTATATCTAGGTCCATTACCAAATGCCAAAAATCACTGGTGAGGAGTACATTACCCTTGCCGACGAAAACGATCCCTTTGTCCAAAGTTGGTTCCTGGGTTGATTCAGTGAAGAAACAGGAAACGCCGACAATCAAGATCTTGCGCAGCCATGTCTCCATGGTCACGGCTCTGTAACACTAAATAGCGCAGCTAACATGGGGCTCCATGGTTCTGGGCAATAATATTCACATCCTCAGCCTATTCCTTAACTCAAGCTTCTTTCTGTATTAGACAGGGGGTTTCTGTCTCATCTCTCTATCAGACAAAACCCAAGGAATGTTCTGGACTGGTCCTCGGCTTCTCAAAGCATACCGGGGAGGGGGGTAGGCGGCTCTGGATTCATAGAAGGGGTTCCTTGGTCTTCTACTTGTCGCACTTGGGGGGGTGGTGGTCGGGGTTCTGATTGAAAGTCGGGGTACCAATGGTCAGGGACTGAGTCAGCAATATTAGAAGGGGTTCTGCCCTGTGCCTGAGGATCTCTCGTGACTGCAGGGTCGGCATCATACTGCCCTGTCCGAGCTACGTCATGACCTCGCTGAACTTTTAGTCTATTCGCATGAACAATCTGTGTCCTTTTTCCATAGATCTCCCTAATATTGAATGTAACGGGACCAAGTTGCTCAACTACTCTATATGGTCCAGTCCACTTGGCGACAAACTTCTTATTTAACCCTCTCGGGACAACATGGTTGCGGAGGTAAACTTTATCTCCTAATTGTATCCTAACTTCCCGAGACCTTTTATTGAATTGCACTTCTCTTTGGTCAGCGGACTTGGCTAACTGTTCCTGTGCTTTCTTGAAAGCGGCCTGTAGTCTGAGTCTCACCTCAGTTGCATAACTCTCACCTAATGAGTAATCAATTTTCAGAGGGGCCACAATATCATCAAAGGGTAACTCAATGTCTCGACCATGTACAAGGAAAAAGGGACTCTCTCCTGTAGCACTGTGTGGAGTACTCCTATAGGCGAGCAACGCAAAGGGGACAAAATCATCCCAGTCTTTCTGGTCAGCAGCAACAAAATGTGATATCATGCCTATAAAAGTTTGATGACTTCTCTCCACTAATCCATTGCACGCTGGGTGATAAGGGGTGGTCTGTAATTTACGTATCCCTAAAAGTGAACAAACTTCTTTCATTAATTTGGACGTGAAATTGCTCCCCTGATCTGTGAGTAATTGTCGGGGAACCCCGTGCCTAGCAACGATTTCAGTCACAAAAGCCCTAGCATAGTTTCAGCCTTTTGATCAGGTAAACAAATTGCTTCGGGATACTTACTGAAGGCATCCTGAAAGGTAAGTATGTACCGGTTTCCTTTTGTTGTGGGGGTCAAGGGGCCTACCACATCCATGCTGACCCGCTGAAAGGGGACGTTAACGCCTTGAAATCTTTGTAAGGGGGCCGGTTTCAAATTAGGTGGATTTTTTCTTAGATTACAAGATTCACACACCTGACAGAACCGTTTTATGTCCCTGTACATGCAATCCCAATGGAACATAGATCGAACAAGATCATAGGTCCTTGCAACGCCCTGATGGCCTGAAAAGGGGAGATCGTGATATGTACTCATAACCTTAAAAGTCATGGAGGCAGGGACTACAAGGCGGTCTCTTCGCTTATTTGGTTTCCTTTGTTTGTAAAGAAGACCTTCCTGATCTAAGTAAAAGTCACCTCCGTTATTTCCCTGTTCAGCTACATGTATGACATTTGTTAGTTTAGGGTCCTTGCGCTGTTCTTCTCGTATGTGTGCTCGATCCCAGACAGGTTCATAGCCAGGGGTCAAGGAGTGAACAGGTATTCTGGAAAGCGCATCGGCTTGACTTATAGATCGACCTGGAGAGTGCTCAATCTCAAAGTCGTGTTCCGAAAGCAACAAAGCCCACCGAGCGAGGCGTGAACTAGGGTCCCTCAGAGATAAGAGCCACCTTAAAGGCCGGTGGTCGGTCACAATCTTGAACTTTCGACCATACAGATAACATCTCAGTTTCTTGATAGCAAACACAACGGCCAAACACTCCCGTTCAGTAGTGGAGTAATTTATCTCCGCTTTGTTCAACTGGCGCGAAAAAAAATATATAGGGTGTTCCTTGCCTTGAACTTTCTGTGACAACACGCCACCTATGGCGGTCCCTGAACTGTCACACGTGACAATAAAGGGTTCATTAAAGTCAGGGTGTCTCAGAACCGGTTTTGAACAAAGACTCTGTCTCAAGGTTTCAAAAGAGTTTTCTTCCTCGTCCTTCCAAACAAATTTGGCCTCGTTCTTCGTTAAGGAAGTAAGTGGCTTAGCCAGCTTAGAATAATTTGGGATGAAGCGCCGGTAAAATCCTACTAGTCCTAGGAACTGACGTATTTCCTTCGCAGTTCTTGGACGGGGGTACTTCTTTATTGCTTCAACCTTGGAATCGTCAGGTTCGATCCCCGCTGGTGTGACAACATATCCTAAATATCTCACCTTTTATAACAGAAATCTACACTTATCGGGCCTAATAGTCAGTTTGGCTTCCCTTAGCCTTTCTAATACCCGTTCTAAACGCTGAAGGTGCTCACTCTTGGTTTGTGAAAATATTATTACGTCATCTAAATAACAGAAACAAATTTTTCCTATCAAGCCAGTCAAAGTATTAGTCATGAGCCTGCAAAATGTACTAGGCGCGTTGACGAGCCCAAACGCTAATCTTCGAAACTGATAATGATGGTCTGGTGTTGAGAAGGCTGTTTTTTCCCTATCCTTAAGGGCAACGGGTACATTCCAATATCCACTAGCTATATCAATAATACTAAAAATATTGGGACCCACCTAACATATCGAAGGTTTCATGAATATTAGGCAAGGGAAAAATGTGTCTTTTGGTTATGGAATTCAAGGCCCTATAGTCAACACAAGGCCTATACTTAATAGCACCGTCGGTCTTTCTTTGCGCCACCAAAATTAAAGGAGCCGACCACGGGGAATTTGAAGGTTCAATCACGTCCTCAGATAACATTATATTGATTTGTTCCTGGAGTACGGGTCTTTGACTGTGAGGAACGCGATAAGGGGGTCTGTAAATAGGGCGCGCATCACCCGTGTCAATATAGTGCTCCACCTTATCAGTGCAACCTAATCTTCGACCCTTGGTTAAGAAAACATCATGATATGAATCTATGAGTCGTACTAACTGAGCGCGTTCCTCTGGGCCTAGGTGATCAAGGGATAATAAACTTGCTAGTTCTGATCTCTCACAAGCATTTTCTACAAAATCGAAATAAGTCATCTCCTCTTTTACATCTATAGGGCTAGTTATCATGTCCTCCTCTACTCCTCTAGATGATTCCTTTGTGCTTGGTTCCCTCGAACCAGTGTTAACCTGCCTTACCAATCCACTCTGGGTCTCCTTAATAGGGGGGTAGTCTAGTGCTAGCCCAACCAATTTATCTTCATCTTCAGCGGGGAGGGGCGACTCTCGGAACTTATATACAGACTCTATTTTTCCCAGGGCAATCCCTCGGGACAACTTAATTTGTTCATTGCTCCTATTAACAATCTGCACGGGAACACACTTATCTCGAGTTAAATCAAATACAGCACTGCTAATCTCAACGTCTGGGAATGGTAGGTCGACCGGTTCTAGCAGGCCTTGACCAGTACTGAGCTCCGCGTCACCTAGTCCTACAAAACCAAAACTAATCGTTTGGGGCTGAATAGTCATAGCCTTCCTGGTGCAAAGGAGAATATCGTTTAATTGGGCTGGTGTATCCCGGGTGCGTCCACCCTGGTCTCGAGCAACTTTAATCTGGGGCGCAGGAGAAGGACAAAATTCGTCTGCAGTACGAACATTGCTATCTCTTTGTCTCAGTTTTCCAGTTGACTCACTGCGTCTCATTTGTTGGGCAGAAAGGGGGTGATCAGTCCCATTTACACCCAACAGGGGCTCATGTGCCAACGGATTTCTCTGAGAGGGGCCGCCATTTCGAGCTCGGGAGCTGGCATCTCCCAATCTATACTTTTCTCCTATTACTATTCCCAACGCCGGTCCTCTAGACCTCTCTGCATAGGGGACCTCAATATCTCCTACTCTAATAAGTTTCTGACTCACACACACATCAACACCATATTTGACCATAAAATCGCTCCCTATTAGCACCTCTGTGTCAAAAGCAGCATTATCACCACACACGGCACAATAAAAGGGGTAGTGATAGTTCAAAATATTGAAAGTTATCCATGCCATTCCCTCAATCATCAGCTCATCTCCAGTAACTGTAAATAATCTAAAGTTATTTGGAGCTGGTTCTAATCTAGTTTTTACCCCATGTACAAAACTCCTCTTAACAAGCGTCACGGTTGAGCCTGAATCAATAAACATCCTACAAGGCTTGTTCCCAACAGAACATTTTATGTTTATGCTAGGACCCAACTGCAAACTATGGACTAACGGCTTTCTTGCGAGGAACTTGCCTCCCTTGCCTGGGGAACGAAAGGGGGGCGGGGCGCGTTTTAAAGGCGGGTGCCTAAATTGTCCTGCGCGACATTCCGTGCTTCTGTGACCTACTCGGTTACAGTTGTAGCAGACTGGGACCTTGCACTGTGTTTGTACGTGACCGGTCTTGTTGCATCTAAAACACGTTCTCAGGGGTGGGTGGTTCCTATGGTTTCGCACTGGTTGCCTACATTCACGTGCAAAATGGCCTGTTTTGTTACAAGTATAACACTTATCGTTCATCCTTATCTTATCTCGTTTCAACTGGAGCGAGGCAGGCTGCTGGGGTTCGTGGCCCAAAGCCATGGTTTGGGAGGTCTTCCCAACCATGAGCTCATTTCTTTCTTCAGCCTCTGCCATATTAATAGCTTCCTCAAAATTGGTGGGGGCCTTAGATAACACAAATCTTTGTAGTGAAGTTCTCATCCCCTTTAGGAACAGAGCAAGTAAACTCTCCTCTAGTACCTTAGTCCTGACTCTATTTTCCTCGGGGTTCTCGGGGTCCAGTTCAACGGTACCTCTGCCCACAAGTCTCAGTCGGGTTGCGTAATCTCTAATGGTCTCGCCGTGCTTCTGGGTACAATTGGACAGTCGGTAAACAGCATGAATCTTTGGCTCAATCCGCCTAAAAGCATCCCTGAGAGCGGTGCGGAACTCTTCCCATTCTTGGATGGCTTTTATTCTTTCGTTGGTATGCACATAGTTTAAAGCTTCTCCCTTTAATCTAAATTTGGCGACCCTTATTTTATCTTCGTTCGACCATTTACCTAGCTGACCCACCTGTTCGATCGACTCAAGGTAAGTACTGATATTCTGCCCTACCTCATCACCAAAAGGTTCAATGTAAATCATCCACTGAGCAAATTCGGGGCTAGGTGCTAAAATGGAGGGAACCACTACCGGGTCGGCCATGACCAGTTCGGGGGACGTGGCCCTATTGACTCGTGGCATTTAGCTTCTTATCAGCCTCCCCCTTAATCCATAAATTGTTACTTTAATAGGCCTGAGGGTAGCTTATGACGGGGCCCGAGTATGGAATGATTGCTTAGTCTCGTCCTGTTTGGAAGTCAGTCAAGTCTTATTCCCCGTTTCCTGTTAATTAAACTATCAATTTCAAGTTGCGGGTCCTCATTGTGAATTCCTAGCCACCACACGTTCCTGTTCCTCGATGTATTGTTGACCCACCATCCCTGTATTGGCACTCCAAACTTTATGTCTCCAAGTCCCACAGATCTATCCCACCTGCCGAGTCCAAATCCCACAAAATTCCATCACATCCCACAGGATCCCATCAGCTGCCACCATTTGTCATACGACCCTTGCGTATGCGTCCAACTAGTACGGAAAACGGTAGCGTGGTTAATCCACGAGGCATGTCATGGGTTCCACACTAGTTGGATCCGATCCTGATGGGAGTTGGGACAAGGCGGACGTCAAAAGATGTCAGTGGAACAATGTGTATTACAGTATATTCAAGACAAAAAAAGAATTACATAATGATGGTAACAATGTATTAAAGTTAGTGGTGTGGTACTTACATATGATAACTTGGTGAGGTTGCAGGGTGACAGGACGGAAAGACCACGCTCGAACAATGAGTACCCCTCTAAAAGGCGACGACCAACCGCGCCGTTCCTAGATCGGCTCCTTTATATATCGCTACCTCAATTGAACTTTTGATATTCCACGCCCCAAAGAACATTGAGATAACGAACTCTGTTAGGGCGGAACCAACAACAGAGGCCTAAAAAAATATATAATTGGCCTGAATAAATACACATGACTACATGATCCTGTGCAAACCGCGTGATGTCGGGGGAGTCATAGTCCAGCCAGAAAAAAATGATAATGACTAAACATGGGACGGTATTCTAAGGAGGTCCTTGGGCTCGTGTCACAGTAATAAGAATTAGGGGTTTGCGTTAATAGTTTGTTTTGAGCGGCTTTACGTTTTTCCCCTCTCAATTGAGTAAATATTCGGTTATCTAAATCATGGTTCTGAGAAACAGGTCCCTTGCTGTGAGCATATACCGTAGCAAAATAAGTTGAAAAGAAAATATCAAAACGGAATATTTTGCAACCTTTATTAAATTGAGAGTGCTTGTACTTTGCATACGCAATACAATTCCCGGTTTTTTGTCTACGGATGTGTTTAAATATCAAAACACAGTAGATATTTAGAGTCGCTAGCATTTCTTTCTCAATCTCGTCCCGTATAGTGTGATTAGGCACCTCCCCAATAACCTGTATAGGAATTGAAAACGTTCCTTCATAATTTGGATAGTTTTTTAGTCTTGGATGGATTAATTGATTTTTGTTTAAGTTATTATAACAAATGGGATTAGTTTGCGCAGAAAGTATTATTAATTTAACAGTTTCTTCTCCCTTCTCTATGTCCATCCTGAAACGTTGTCTTAGGCAATCAATGTGGTTAACACTGCAACGCACATAGATAACACTCTTCGATTATTTTTTTAACTCTCCGAAATATAACCCACAATTTATTGAAACAACATCTTTAAGTTCTTGTTTGATGTACTGGCGTAATAAATCACGTGAAATTTTCCCGCCTTCAAAAACAACAGAAATACCCGGTGAGCATGATTGAGCTAAAGTAAATATTTTTTCTGGTAAGTTTTCTTAAACGTTTCTATCTGAAGCTGCGTTCTTATTATCCTGCCCACAATTTATTTGCCGAGTAGATTTTAAAGGATATTCAATATCTTCTTGTGACGAAAATTCATTTTCAATAGGCGGTAAATCGGTGCAGTACAGGCTACGATCACCTTCAATACTACTATTATAATTGAGGAAGACAATACCGTTTTGTGTTTATTTGGTGGAAGATGATTTGTCATTTAAATTAGGCTCAGAACCTATTCGGTTTTCTGTTTAATGGGAATAGCTTGAGGAATATGCGTTTTCTTTTCTTTTAGATATCTATATATCAAAGTAAAAATCCATTTTTTATTTTTTCGAATTTGTTTCAAACCCAACTCATTAAATAAAGCACTGTTCTTCATCATGTCGGGCATCTTTCCGTCAGCACAAGATCCATTGCATCGATTAAATATTTCAATGATGACATTTTTGTTGAAATTGTTTCGGTTTTACCTACTTGTGGGTAAATGTCTAGAAGAAACCTCCGACGGGATATTATTACTACAGGTATATTGATGTGGTGAGTGGGTTGTGCTTAAGATAAAATCTTTACTTTGATTTGTTATATTTGCATCTTCGGTGATCAAGGCTCTGTCAGCGTTGCAAAATGTGTTTTTTTGCTCGGCAAGTAACAAGGAGACAAAGTCAACTTGTTTTGTGGACTCTGTACTATGTGTGTCGGAAGCAAGATTTTGTATATTATAATTATTGATTAAGGCGTCTTTGTGCCTGAGCTGGAAATGGGAGTTGATTGTTTTGGTGTACACCATACTACTGGGTTTTATAATGTTGGGGCTATTAGTTTTGGTCACACAGTTCTCAAATATGATAACATTAAATGACGAAGAGGAAAGTTTAATAGGTTTAGATGTTGTACTAGTGTTGATTCTATTGTCAATGATGTGTGTTGTACGTTTTTTGTTTTTGTTGTGGTGTTTGATCAACGTCGGTGCTTTTACTTTGACTGTGTCTTGTGTTGTACGTTTTTTGTTTTTGTTGTGGTGTTTGATCAACGTCGGCGCTTTTACTTTGACTGTGTCTTGTGTTGCACGTTTTGTGTTTTTGTTGTGGTGTTTGATCAACGTCGGCTCTGTTACTTTGACTGTGTCTTGTGTTGCACGTTTTGTGTTTTTGTTGTGGTGTTTGATCAACGTCAGTGCTTTTACTTTGACTGTGTCTTGTGTTGCACGTTTTGTGTTTTTGTTGTGGTGTTTGATCAACGTCGGTGCTGTTACTTTGAATGTTTCTATGTTTATAATTGGTTGACAAAGGTCTTGTTTTGATGCAACACTAGCATAGCTGTGCTGTTGAGTTTGTGTGTTACTAATGACCCCATGGCTCATGTTACTGCAATTTTCTACTAGATGAATTGAATCGCGAGCATCATTTCTAGAGGTTCTTTTCGAAAGTTTGTCTTTTAAAGTAAAAGGTGGAGGAGTTAAAACATAATGTGTTGGAAAACGGATAAGTTTATTGGAGTTCAGCATTTGACATAAATGCGGCCTCATTTTGTTATAAACGAACTCTTCGTTGTCGGGGCTACGGTTGAAAGCGATCGATATTGCGAGTGCAATCGCAAATACACCACAATCCGGACCCCTCTGTTGTTGAACTTTGTGAAAAACTACTTCAAAATAGTGTGGATATAAGTTAGAAAGAATAGATTGTGCCACCTCTGATAATGTTGTACTGTTCAAACTATCAAATATGTGAACAACGCCGTTGTCATAAAATGTAGTGAAAAAGTATCCATTTGTGAAAGAGTTTTTAACGTGAGTGGAATAAACTATCTTCAGAAACTTTGCTTTTGCTGGAATATTTACGATCATACCTGTACAATACGTAACTTGCATCGAATAAGGCAATTGTTCAGATAAAATAACATTAAATTTGTTAACATGATCCGATAATAACCAATCTCTTTCTATCAGATTATTTTGTAACCCTCCCTCAAGCAAATAATCAAAAGTACCTATTGTACCGTGGATAAAGACTAGCCCAGGACCAAGAACAACTTTTTTACTCACCATATTCGACAGACAAGCTGGGGTCTCGTATGTTGACAGAAATCGCGCCACGGAACGACCTTGTTCGGGTTCAATACAAAAACTCTGTCTGGAAGGTCGGCGTTTGATTCAATTGTTTCACTTGACTAAAGCAATCGGTGTAAAGCGCACATGCGCGTTATGGTGAATTTAAGTGGATCTCTAGTTCCTCGTGTGCCCGACGTCGCCCCCACCCCTTAGTTCAGTGTATCTAGGGCGTTGTGCGCAGGCGCCGCAGAAGACGTCGGCGAAGTGATTGGATATTTGTGACTGCTTCATTATGTCATCCTTTCCATTCCTCCTTCCCCCCACTAATCCGAACCGAGTATAAGCGAGTGCCCAACAATGAAAGGCACTCTTTGATGCCATGTAGGTCTCTAGGACTGATTAAAATGTAAGTTATTGTAAAAGATGGGAATTGAACTTAGACTATGTTCGGCTAAGATTCAGGTTAGGGTTCAAATTATGGTTAAGATGTAAACAATCTTTTCGGATCAATTAGGTGTTAGTTTATTTTTGGAACTTACTTATATTTGTTACTATTAGTGTTAGTAGTCAGATGGTTTAAATCTATTGCTATCATGTTACCAACCTTTTTGGGATCAATTAGGTGTTAGTTTATTTTTGGAACTTACATATATTTATCGCTGTTAGTGTTAGTTGTCAGAATGTTTTAATCTATTGTTATTATGTTACCATTTTTTGGGATAAATTAGGTGTTTGTTTATTTGTTTATTGAAACTTACGTATATTCATGACTGACAGTCTTAATTGTTTGATGGTTTCTATCTCTTTTGACTTATAACTTAAACTTACTCGGCAGCTAGGAATCAACAATCTTGTGGCGGAGCCTTAGGTGAATAGTTAGACCACTGAACTATCAGAGCTGCCTGACAAACAAGTTGTATCTGAAATTAGCGATAAAGGTGTTGTAAGGAATATCTTGAATATGTGGTTGTCTATATATTAACTTCAACTGCGAGGGAATAGTTAGAAATTTACTCCTTACAAGAGTTTATTCTATCCTGTTATATTTCTACGAATTTGAGGATTATTGTTTTGTTAGCTATATCGGATAATTTATGTTCCCATTATATCCGATACATCATATTGTATATCAAATATTCCATGTTTATAAACTAGCCGTTGGGCCATATTTGTTGCTATCCTCGCTTTGTTCATGTCAGGACCCTATCTAACTTATACTAGTATTCCTGTTACATCTTTATTTAAGAATTCTGGTTGGCTAACTGAGAACAGATTAATAAAGGTCCCTGGTGACTATTTCTATTTCATGTAACTCTGCGACTAGCTCACTGTGTCGGCTTGTTAGAGCACAAAAGCTACATTTAAGGCCCCACAGGGAGTGCGGTTGACTATCTTATTAACTTCCATGATAATTAGTTTAAAATAAATGCCCTTAAAGTATGGATAATAATCTAACAATGTTTTCTTACCTATAACTCTTTGAATTATTAAATACTTAAACTTGACTACAACCTAATTGATCTCGCTCAAAATTTCTTCAAGCTTAGGAACGCCAGCCAATCGGACCCTAACTGAGGGAAAATAGAACCAATAGAAAATGTTGTTCAAAATTATCAGTAACCATAGCTACTAAGTTTAGAAACATATGATGTTGATATGGGTAAGAAAGGGTAGGAAGGGTCGCTTGCTACAACATTTGTTTTTGTTACAAAATGTTGAAAGAAGTAATGGTCAAGCTTGCATTCAAATCCTATAGCTAAAAATTAGAAAACTGTTACAATACATCAAACAAATTAATAAATAGTACGACACAATCACACAATATTAGTACGAACCTTCTAATATATAAAGTACCTAAGTTATAACTTGAGACAAAATGTTAAAAAACAAGGTTTTAGTGAACTAACCTTAAAAATATTATTCTTGGAAAAACAAACGTTTAGTTACAATCACTCTTCAAATATAAATTAACCGCGTCTTACTACCCGTTCAGGTTATACGCTTTAAGTACTAATTACGCTAATGGATTAGGAATTGGGAAGGTTTAATTAGAGGAAGTGAACCCGCATTTGCGTGGAAGGAGAGTGGAAAACCATTTTGGAAAACCACCCTCAGTTCACCCGACCGAGATTCGCACCTCGACCTCCCCGTCCTTAGCAGTCGAGCTCAACACGACAAGCGCGTTAGTTAACTACGACACCGAGGTGGGTCTTTCTCCATCTTGAGTTAGTTCTAACCAGTACATCTCATCACACACTATCCCTATCTTAGGCTATGTAACCTTGTTACAACCTCACATAGAAGAAATAATAACACTCACCCACCCAGCCCAAGTTGACTCGTCCCGACTCCTCTACGATACGCCCGGGACGCTCATCACCACAATATCAGACTGAACCAAGGTTTGTGCCTCATCGCTGGCCGTGGGGTTGGGCTGCCCCCCACCTCTCCACCCAATTGGACAAGAAACAAGTGATCGTCATTCTGCGCGCGCCGCCCTGACGCATTGCGGATAAAACTTTTATGGACTGTACTTTAACGTACAAACTACGACTATTGGTTTTCGAGATCCTTCTCGAACATCCCTTATCCTTTACACCGCGCAATGAGAACACATGATTTTCACTGTGTATATAATGTTTGGAACCCAGAGTATGGACACACATTTCACTCTGGGCTTTCAAGGTAAATAGCCTGATTTGTACAGGCTGGACGCTATTCTCTAAATTCAATTTGGCTGTAAATTTCTATCTTTCAAAATTCCATTTATATTTCTACGAGTAATGTTTTATTGCAACGATATGTTACGTCAGCCCCTAAGGCGATCTTATACTAAAAGAGTCGTTGATCTCCATTAATATTGTTAGTATCTTTAATGTTTGCAATCAGTTTATATTTACCGCCTTGCTTTGTTTCAAGGTTGGGTAAATTTGGGGCCGCGAGCTGGCTAGTGCTTATATCTACTCTAGGCATCCTGATTGTTATTGAATGGATTAGGTTGTCTTACTAATGTTGGACTTTATTTTATGTCAAATATATTAGGTTAATGCTGGAACCTTCATTTAGGTTAGGGACTTGTGGCCTTTACTCACTAAATGTTTCTTACCTTGAACAGGTGTTGGCTCTCTGTCCATGCTGATGGTAGACATCTTATATTATTTGTTTTTGTGTATCAGGAGACCAATTTATTAGATCTTTATGCTATTCTCTGATAAGGCCATTTTGGGGACATCTATAAGTACATGGAGCCGCCTGGTGTTGTTAAAGTTGTAATGCCCTTCAGGCCCTGGTGGTGCGCATTGTGCCTTATAGCCCTTTAGGCTTATCTTTATTGCTATTACTCTTAAGCGTCACTCCCTCATTGAGTTGTACCATATTTTTTTATCAATAAACTGATAACTCTCTTGAGCTTACCTCTGTGTGTTATTTATGTGGGGATAATATAGGGGGTAGGTCACAAGAAAGAGGCTGCGCCACTCTACTCTCTTTGAGGGGAGTTGGCGCATGCTTAAGAATCTTAGGACTGAGAGTAGAAACCACCCTTTGGTATTTTTTGGGTATTATTGTTCTCTGTGCTAATGCCTTTTGTTTACTTTTTCATGCTGTCTGTGGAAATGGAGACCGCTCTATAAAGTGACAAATCTACCCTCATCTCTTCTAAGGCAGAGGTGTATCGCCTAAGCCGAGTTCAGTTGGTGGCCGAGCTAGTGTCCAGAGGCTTGCAAGTTCCCCCCAGTGAAAATGTGGGTGAGCTCAGAGTTATACTATGTGGGGAGATTAGTGGGGCTGAAGTGGCAAGGACTGACTTGGACATGGACGCAAAAGAGAGAGAAGACCCCACTCCAGCTATGTGTGTCACCCCGCGCTTGCCCTCAACATTTACTAAATGTCAAAACAAAGTTATTTCTGATATTTTAAGCCGTGTTCCTATATGTGACGGGCAGGATCACTCCGCACTATTTAAATTTTTAGTTGAAATTAATATAGCTTCTTGCTTAAATTTAGCTAGTGAGGATGAGTTTTTGACCATGTGCCTCTCTAAGACATTTAGGTTCTTAAATCAATTATTTACCCGTGCGATTAGAGAGCGTTTATCTTGCAGGTCTCTTATCGACCTTAATTTGGAAACTTTATTGCCTAGCAGGGTAAGGGAAAAATTATGTAGGGAGGTTATCCATCGATTTCAATACTCCCATTAATCTCTGAGGAACTTCGTGTTATCTATAACCGAAGCACCCCAAGTGCTTAATAGTTGTTTAGTGGAGAACCAGATTGTTGACATTATCCTTGAAAATGTCTCCCCCATTACCCGGCGGAACTTTGTATTTACCAACAGGCCTCGCACAGTGCAGGATCTCTTTTCTCTTGCCTCAGAGATGGAAAATACCTTGCTTTCTGAGAGTGAATATCTGTCGGTGCATGCGCCCGGAATGAAGTATCGTGCTCATACGGGTTCGACTCCTGAGCCCACCCATTAGGCTTTTTCGTTAGGAGCTATCGCGCCTGATACTCTTCCGGGGAATATTTCTAGGGGCGCTAGTACTGGGAGTTCAGCACCCCGTGACCTCTCACGTGTTAGATTTTTCCGTTGTAAGAGGTTAGGTCACATACAGAAACAGTGTAGGGCGGGAAACTGGTAAGGCATGCCCATAGCTGTGGTTTGGTCGCGCCGAGTTGCCTTAATCCACGTGTCCCCACTCCCGTTGTCACGGTACAGGTGGGAAAAGAGAATTGTTATTGTTTGCTGGATTCTGGAGCCATTCATTCTTTTGTTTGCGCTAAGTTTATGCTCAAGTTGGATGTCAAAGTCAAATATGAATATAACTTGGCCTCTCCTAAAACCTACGCTGTAGCTAACGGTCAAAGTATTGTGGTAGACACTCAGGTGATTGTCCCGATTAAGATAGGTTGTTTTTCATGGAAACGCCAATTTTACATTGTCCCGGAATTACCCTTTGACATCATTCTAGGGACGATTTTATGTTTCACACTCAGGTTAAGTTAGATTTAAGACGTTTAGAAATGTCTTTCAACTTTGAGTCGAGTGTACGAATTCCGTTTTGTATCGGCGAGGGTCCCCCAGGGTTATTCTCGATTGTCGACGAGTGCAAGGCTATCGATTATTTGATAGGCCAATTCCATGACGTCATCACGGACAGATGGGGGAAGTGTGACGTTTTGCCGTACGACATTTTGGCTCTGGACCACATTCCCGTAAGACCTGGTCCTTACTCCTGCGCGCCACCTAAGTTAGAGATCTTTAGGAACCTTATTCGTGATCTAGAGGATAAAGGGGTTATTCACGCTTCTAAATCACCATATGCTAGTCCTGCGTTCATCATCCCGAGGAAAGGTCATGGACACAGGCTTATTGTTGACTATAGAAAACTTAATAAAAAGATTGTTTTCGACCCCTACCCAATGCACAGCATTGAATCCGCCTTCCAGCATCTCGGTGAAGCCAAATGTTACAGCCTTATTGATTTAAATGCAAGCTTCCTCCAATGCGCGCTTTCTAATCCTCCAAGAAGTACACCACCTTTATCACCCCTTGGTAGGTCAATGAGTTCAATCGTGTCCCATTGGGTATAAGCTGAGGGAGGCAGGCACTTAGTAGGGTATTGGACCACATCTTGGCTGATTTGAAGTACGACTTTGTGTTCATTTATCTGGACGATATTTGCATCTAAAGCAAGTCCTTTGAGGACCACTTGCGTCATGTTGAAGTTGTATTACGGAGCTTGCGCGGTGCCGGGTTGACCGTTAACCCTGAGAAAATCACCTGGGCGAAAATATCTGTCAAATACCTTGGTTATATTATTTCTTAAGGGAACCTCCTCGTCGACCCCGAGCGAGTCAAACCGATCCAAGACTTCCCTGCCCCCAAGAACATCAAGGTTGTCTTACGCTTCCTTGGCATGTGCGCCTATTATGCGAGATTCATCCCTAACTTCTCTTGAGTTGGCTAACTCCTTGAACACATTAAAGAGGAAAGGGGCATCGTTCACTAGGGACCCGAACAGACTAGTTCCTTTATCGCGCTCAAGCGCCACCTCATGTCACCTGCTGTCTTACGTATGCCCGACTTTTCCCTTTCCTTTCAATTGCACGTTGATGCTTCTTCGGTAGCGCTGGGGGCCGTTCTCTCCCAACTGACATCTGAAGGGAGTAGGCCAGTAGCATTTGCTAGCAGAACTCTTAGCCCGGCTGAAAGGAAATAGAGCGTGTACGAAAAGGAATGTCTTAGTTGTATTTTTGGTATAGAGAAATTCACTGATTACCTTGAGCTTTGTCTTTTTGACTTGTTCACCGACAACATGGCGTTGAGTTGGATCTGGAACCACCCTAAACAACTCGGGATGATTGGTCGGTGGGTCTGGAATCTGTCCAGATACAACTTCACCACCCACCATGTTGCCGGTAAACTCAATGTAGTAGCTGATGCGTTGTCCTGCATGTCAGAGGATAAGGAGCCCGTGGGTGACGATGGGGAAGGAAACTCGTTATGCGTCATACTCACTATCCCGGAATCGTTTGTATCTATTAACGTTGTACACAGGCTGCTAGGGACCGATATATTCCGATAGAGTGTAGTACTATCGGTTTGTCGTGCTTGTGACGGCCTGGTTAAAGAGGGAGACAGTATCATTACCTCTCACTCTCACTTAACTTCTCGCTTTGAGTACAAATAAAAGTAAGGAAAGAGGGGATTAGTAGCCTAACAGGAAATGTTTACAGAGAGGTTTGGTGGAATACAATGCTATTGTTAGAAGGACAACTACTTTTAACTCTACGTCTAGCTCAAGGGTATATCCAGGGCTAGTTGTAGGGGTGAATTGGTTTTCACAAGGCTCCTTCAAAGATAAATTTAATAATTTTGCTTTTGAGAGAAAGGACAGGGAGGGGTGAAAATGTTTTTTCAAGAGTCTCCTTCAAGGATAAATTTAATAAATTTAATTTATTATCATTTTAATAATAGTACTGCCAGTTTAACATAATAGTTTAAATCAATTTGTAATTTTGGTACAAAAATAACATAAAACAAAAAGTCACCGTCCCAATAAAAGTAATAAATACATACTGTAATAGGTCTAAAGTGTTTCAGTAATAAAAGAAAAAAAAATTAATACTAAACTTAATAGTATAAATTCTGTAAAATTTTAATTTTAATCAACTTTTTTTGCTCTAGAGCTAAGTTGAAAGAGCTGTTGCCTAATTTTGTTTAGGTCGTGTAGGAGATAGGGTGAGGAAGTTATTAGAGTCAGTCATTCATTACAACTTTAAAGTATTGGTTTCAATATTTATTATTATTTTCTATGCAGGAGGTGACGATTGCACACAACCACCTCCCCCCATCCCGCCTGGATCCGCCCCTGGCCTGGCCAGGGAAACTCTAAGAAATATATGACTTTTTTTAGTATGTGAGATGAAAATGATATTAAATAAAGTTTTTTTAAGTAAGATAAACACTTTAAAAAAATTATATTCAACGAAATACGATAAGTGTAATTTAGATACAATTATATTTAACTAGGACTGATTGCCGTTAATGAAATGATTTAAATAGCTAAGTACTATAGTTGTATTCGTAAACGAAATTAGATACAGGTTCATATTGCTTACACTGGCATCATACGAACTGGTCGATAAGCTGTGAAAAATATCTCGAAGGTTAGATGAGACATGTTGCTGACACGATTTGGAACAACTGGTTGATAAGTTCATGCTTAGGTGGACAAAGTGACAAGAAACTGATCAACCAATTGGAGTGTTGGAAAACCGATCGACAACACACTGGTTAACATGTGTGGAAAAAGTGGTCTACAGACACATTACTGTCACGCAAAAGCAATGTCACCCTATGGTCGATGCGGGTAGGACCATGTGATAAAGAGCCAATTGGTCGACAAAAAGTAGACAAATATTTGGAATGGAATGATAGGTGGGTCAAGTATCCAACACTAGTAGGACCCACTGGTCGACTAGCTCATGCATAGGAGTGCAAAGTGATCTAAATACGAATGGTCGACCAATTTGGTTGCATAAGATTAATCGACAATAACTTGGTCGACACGTGTGGACCAAGTGATCGACAGACAAGTAATCGACACGCAGGAATACTTAGACGAAGTTGTTGACAATAGTAGGACCATGTGGTAGACAGCCAACTGATCGACAAAATATTAACAAATATTTGATAGACTAGGTAACTAGCAGCTGTCAACAAATACATACATAGAACAACAAAATGATAGACAGCCAACTGGTCCAAAAAAAAATCAACTGGTAGACAAACGTGTATCCATATAATAGTACACCACAAGTTAATACATTGCAAATAAAAAACTCACTAAGCCAAACGTTAGGTGTTTTATTTTTGTATCCAGGTGTTTTTTTTTCCACTATAAATTTAGTTACATTCCTGTGAATGTCTGCCATCCGTTAATAATAACAATTTCAATCAAATTAAAACAGTGCGCTTTGACATTATCTGATAGCTTGTGATCTTAGTAAATAATCACACATTTGTAGCCAACGATTTCCGCACATCCATAATAGACTCTGCCTTAAAATATGAGTAAAGAATTACCCTGGACACGGGACGATTCCTGGACCATTGGCGTACTAAGCTAAAGGTCCTGGGCTCAATTCCCATGTTCAGGTGTCATTTTTCAATATTCAGAATATAATATCCTTTCTATTTAATATACGAATAAAAATAATTAAATATTGGTAAATTCTCTAATCATATACATAATATACAGCGAAAATGTAAACCAAATTATTAAAGAAACAGAGCATAAAAGGTATGTTCTCTAAGAAGAAAATACAAGGAATTCATATAAATATTAAAGTTATTATTTCTATTACAATAAAATAATCAACAAGAATATACATATTTCTCTATTCATATCACTCACAAGTAGCCTTAGTAACGTTGTTATCTCCTGACAAAATATTACTTTATTTGTAAAGATTATCACCTTGATCTTTTTTGTTAATTGAGCCCCATGACTTCTTTGGTGCTGACTGACAGTTCACAGCTGAAAGCTGACGTCTTTGAAAAGCTACCAGACCAAATTATGTATCCCTACGCCGAACCATATGATCTGCAAAAAGATGTGTTTAGCAGCTGTCACTTCTGACGGTCAAAATTTAAATGTATACCTAAATGATGACTGTCAGAAGTCAGCTGTAAGCTGTCAGTCAACACCAAAGAAGCCATGGGGCTACTGTATTTAGAAGCTCTTTGGATTATTTTTTGAAAATTATATGCATGCATAATCTATTTGGAGTGATTCTCTCCTAACAAATTTTTAAAATCGGATGTCTCTAGAAACTATTTGGAATGACACATTTTTTTTAAATTGAATGTCTTTAGAAGTTATTTGCAGTTTTATTCAACTCTTTTAGCTTCATATTTATGAATATCAGAAGGTGTGAACTACATCTAGAAGGGGGCTAATTTATTCCAAGAGGGGCAATCAATCACTCCTCTCTACACTCCACTTACCGTTTTCCCTGTCCCTGATTTGAAGTGGTCCTTCCCCACTTTTATGAAATAACTCTTTTAAAAGATATTTAGAGGAGTCCCCTCCAAATTATTCTGAAATTTGAATGTTCCTAGAAACTATTTTGAGTAGCATGTTTCGGAATTTTTTTAAGATGAGATACCTCCAGAAGCTATTTTTAATAGTCCTCCCCCAGTTTACTTTTTTTTAAATTTAGATATTCTGAAAGTTTTTTATAGGGGTTTTCCTCCAAAAATGTTTAAAATATAGATGCTTCCAGAAGCTATTTAAACTGCTCCTAGCTTGAATTTTTATCTTTTTCTCAAAAATTAGATGCCTCTAGAAACTATTTGAAGTGGTCTTCTCCGGAAAGCTTTAGATAATTGGATACATATAGAAGTTATTTTGGTGTTAATGTAAGATCTTTCAACTTCATATTCGATATCAGAGATTTTAAAATATATTTGAGTGGGGCCGGGGGGGGGGGTGTATTTATTCCAGCTGGGATTTTTTCAGGGGGACGATAAACCTCTTTCCCCCACCCCCCTCGACCCACGGTTCTACCACCACAGATTGCAGTACTACACAATTCATACCACTATCATCTTCAATAATTATCTATTAGAACCCTTTAAATTTCTTTGATGCGTCTATTTAAAAAAATAAGAATTGCTGACCATCTCCTGTTGGGAGACTTTACCACGATCCACCATAGACAGGACCTCTCCCTCCCCACTAAAAACGAGGGTGCATCCATGATATTACTCTACATTCTCAACGTACATTTTTTAAAGGTCTGGTCAAAAGGCCATTATTTTACGTATGGTTTGTGCTTAGCTACAAGTAGAGACTAGGCAAGATAAACAGTAGTATTCATAGGCCTATACATTTACAAAAGGTGCTACACCCGGTGGTGGTGGTGGTGGTGGAACTTTATTGGTGTTGGGGTGTATATGAATTTGTTTTAAAAAGAAACTATCCCCAAGTCAAAGGAGATCCGGGGACTCGTCACCAAAATTTTTATGAAAATTGAATGCCCTTAGAATCCACTCTGAAAGGTCCTCGTCCAGAAATATTTTTAAAATTAGACTCCTTTCCAAGATATTTGGAGTGATCCTTCCCCAGAAAATTTGAGATTTGGTTACCCCTAGAAGTTAATTATATTTTTCCTTGCCTAGAACTTTTTAATTCAATTTCTTTTATTTAAAGCGATTTTCCCCATGACAAATGTTTGGATGTGCATGCCCAAAAAACTATTTCACTATTTAAATTCTCGAATGATGGCAAAATTCACTCACATTTCTCGTGATTGTTTCCAATTTTCCCGATGAGTGGCCACCCTGAAAATATTTATTTAGGTATATTCTTCCCAATTAATTACACCGTTACATCACGCCCTAACAAAATATTACTCAGCCATATCCTGCACAATTAATTACAAGTAACACTGTTATATCACGCCCTAACAAAATATTACTCTTGGTACATTCCTCACAATTAATTACAAGTAACACTGTTATATCACGTCCTAACAAAATATTACTCCTGGTACATTCCTCACAATTAATTACAAGTAACACTGTTAAATCACATCCTAACAAAATATTACTTTAGCTATATCCTGCACAATTAATTACAAGTAACATTGTTATATCACATCCTAACAAAATATTACTCTTGGTACATTCCTCACAATTAATTACAAGTAACACTGTTATATCCTAACAAAATATTACTCTTGGTACATTCCTCACAATTAATTACAAGTAACACTGTTATATCACATCCTAACAAAATATTACTCTTGGTACATCCCTCACAATTAATTACAAGTAACACTGTTATATCACGTCCTAACAAAATATTACTCCTGGTACATTCCTCACAATTAATTACAAGTAACACTGTTATATCACATCCTAACAAAATATTACTCTTGGTACATTCCTCACAATTAATTACAAGTAACACTTATATCACATCCTAACAAAATCTTTCTCTTGGTACATACCTCGCAATTAATTACAAGTAACACTGTTATATCACGTCCTAACAAAATATTACTTGATATAGGCTAATATATCTGTTGCCAGCAGTGACAAGTAACGTTGCTATATCACCTCCTTACTAAATGTTTATTTAGATATAGGCCCTACTCCTAAAAAGAATACACGTCTAGTAATGACCATCTTTATACAATATGTTCCTCTAACAACATCACTTACCACTAGCTACAATAACTAGCATAGTTAAACCATATCTAGGCAAAAAGTTGCTTTCGCTATATCATTTATAAGCAAACACAAGTAACACTGTTATATTATTCTTTACATAATGTTCCTCACTTATACTAAAATGAACTCTATGACATTTATCAATAAATTATATAGACTAGAGATCTGGAAATTATCAACAAAAATTCAACAGTGAAGTAATAACTTAAGAATATATACATTATCTTGAAAACCAACATATTTTCAAATACTGATACATTAAATAAAACATTTGAACATAATGATTATATTCTTGACATTTGGCTAA
Organism: Timema cristinae; assembly: GCA_039000515.1. NCBI lineage: Eukaryota > Metazoa > Arthropoda > Insecta > Phasmatodea > Timematidae > Timema > Timema cristinae. The sequence goes on along the minus strand of JBCFYV010000003.1, from coordinate 127,812 downwards.
GCTGATCAATTCCCCTGACCATGTCATTATTAACAAAAATATAATTCACGTTTTAAATGGCATAATTAGAACCAAATTTTAACATAGATTGTCAAAATGCTCTATTAAAAGTCGTAACGAAATATTTGTAACTTTTTTCAACCAAATACGCAACATTCTCTAATGTAATCTCCAGACATATTAGAATACAGTGTAAACTATACAATGATATTTAACACAACACAATATATTATAGTTTACACTTTTATACTGTAAAACATAATGTATTACAATTTTATACGTTGGTGTAGTTTAAAGATAACACGTAATAAACAGCTAAAGTGTTTACTTAAGAGCAGTTTTATTATTTTTGCGAGCCATTTGCGCATCCTTTATAAATTGTGGATCGCGAGCTTTCCGTCCCCAAATGATTTGTGGGTCCACTATTTCTGGGAGTAAGCACTCACTATAAAATCTATTTAGTTTGGGAAGCATTTTATTTTCCCAGTATACTCCATCTCTTTCAATTCTTTCAATAAAAAAGTCATTTTTGGTGTAAACAACAAAATCACAGTATTTTTTGTTGCATATATTCAACTGTCCCTGAATTTGATTATAATACTTATGAGACCTTTTGAGCGCAAAATGATTATTTTTTTCTTCCAAACATATGTTCTTGTTTGTTTTCACAAACTCTTCTAGCGAAGATGTACCCACAGAAAGTAAACATTTTACTTCTACCAGCCCGTCATCTCCTACCAGACCGTCTGGACTGGCACCTAAATAAGGTTCTCCAGGATATATGAAAATCCCACAATCACGCACTTCAGTGTTTTTAATTTCTTCATATTTTCCCTTAGCTTTCCTTTCATTCAGTCTTCCAAATGTGATAGCTTCTGTATTCAATTCTTTCTTGTAAAGAATGGTTTTAACCAGTGAATCACAGGGTGTTGTGTCCTTGCGTTTTATTACAGAACCAAAATGAGAGGCAGTTAGGCGATTTCGGCGAATTTCTCTCAATTTGATGTTTTCATGTTGGCCAACAGTACTTCTTTCAATTATATTTATTTTTTCTGGTGGACTTATATCATTCTTTAGTGATTGGAGAATCTTTTCTTTACTTGTAATTAAATCCGTCTCATTAATTTCCAGATCTGCAGCCAAAAGTCCATAATCCAAATCAGGATCTGCTCGAATCTTTCGTTTTTTCTTTTGTGGCTCGGAGGCAAAACTAAGTGCACGACTTGCCCGACGTTTCTTGCGTTTTTTAAACTCCTTCTTGAAATGCGATCCGGGACTGTGCCCTGTCTTTCTTTTCCAAGGACTGCTATGCCAAGCAGGTCCAGACGAATGAGCTAGCCCTGCACCCATGCACCGACCGTGATATGACCCACGTCCTGCATGGTTTACACGCTTCCCACCAGTAAACTTCGCAACAAGACTCATTAGTCTTTCTGCCTGATTGGTGGTTTGGTTCCATACAAGTTTGTCTGCTTTATTTATTAATGGATCTATTGCTTTCATGACTCCTTCCATTAACCCACAGCTTTGTAGCAGGGGAACTAAATTCTCCTCTCCTGTTTCTTTCCTCTTACAATAAACGTCTCTGCACGCTGTGTGATCTCCAAATACACGAGACGGGCCATTTCTAAGGTCCTCTCTCAGTTGAAATATAGTTTCCTCATTGAAATTAATATGGTCAACATTCTGAATAGCCTTTCTGGCACCTGTCTTCAGTCGTCCTATTCTGCTGTCAAGGGCTTTTCTCGCTGTAATTGGGAAATTTAAATTCTTCGTAAGTTTGTGCAAGTGATTTCTATAGTTTTTTGCCATATGGTTTGCACACTCTATTTTTTCAACTTCCCGGCCGTACGGGACTCTTTCTGTTATTTTCTTGTATACACTTGAATCACCGTCCCCAATATAATATTTGTATTTTAATCCATGTTGTTTAATGCTGGCGCAAAATCCTTCCAGAATAATGTCCTGTTCCATCCCTGTGCTTGGTCCTTGATAGTTAAAAAAAACACAAGTGATCACTCACTTCTTTCTTTTTTTTCCCAGCCGCTACACATGTGTAACAGAACTTTTCTTTGACTCCAATAAAAAGTAACTGCTTTGTTTCAGCACCAATCAAACACCCCTGAAAATATTAATATAGTAGGATAAGTATATTATATATATATTTTTAATATATATACGGGAAGTACAACCAAATAAATTATTAAATCAAGTGATGTAAATAATTTAAAGAAATAAAACTATTGCAATTTCATCATAAACTTTATGCCCGTTTTCAAGATCAAATTTACAAATATACATACACCCCTCACTTCCCTTTAAACCACCCAAATAAGTTTTCCCAAAGTCGATACGTGGCTAAATCGCTTTCTTGCATCCGAAAATGGTAGAAGACCCAATTTCATAACATTTCTTGCGCCCCTTTTTCAAGAAAGAATTTACAAATATACAACCCCCACCCTCTTCCAAGCCACCTAATTTTATTTTTAAAGTATTTGCACAAGATATCTCAATAAGACATGTCAAGTATCGCGGTTTTTCCCTATAATATTAAAAAATTCTGTGGCGCCCGTAGGTTCTTTGTTGCACCCCAGTACATCGCGGGGCACAGTTTGGGAACCTCTGTATGTGTTATCTTAACTACAGTTACAAATTCAATTGTTTCTTACCACTCCGCCCAGCGAATCATAGCTATGTCCATAAGTCCTTCTACTCCATCCTCCATCACCAATAACAGCTATATACGGTATACCATCACTGTCAATATGTCCTCTCTCGATAGCTCTCTCCTTTTCTTTTGCCCCAGCGGCAGCCATTTTGTCAAAAAGGTGATCCTTCCATCACTGTATCAAAAATAAATTTGTTCTGATTTTTATTTTACTTAATGATGATGTTGTACAAGTAAAAATAAATTAAATACAGTCCAATTTTCATAAGAATAATCCTAACTAAAATATAAAATGGCTAGTAGATGTATTTTCGTATATTCGTACATCAAGTAATCTGATCTTCAAATGTTTATTCTATTTTGAGTAGACTTTCCCAAAATGACTTTAAGTAGTCTTCCCATAATTCTTTAAATTGTCTTCCCTGGATTTTTTTTTTTAATTTAGATTCATTCAGAAGCTATTTGGATTGGTCCTTTTTCCGATTTAAAAAAAAAATCGGATTACTCTAAAAGCTATTATGAGCAGTCCTCTCTTTGAATTTAAAATATATAATATACTCTTTTAAAAGTTATTAAAAGTGCTCTTCACCTGGAAATGTTTGGAATTTGGATGCCCCTAAAAGCTATTTTGAGTGGTTCTCACCTTAATTTTTTCCGACAGATGCCTCTAGCTAGAAGTTATTTGAAGTGGTTTTCTCTAACAAATTTTTGAAAATTGAATGCATCTAGAAGTTATTTGGAGTATTATTTAGGGCTATCTGAGCTAATTTCAAAGGATTTTAAATATAATTAAGGTGACAAATTCCTTCCAGTGGCAATGCACCCTTGAGCCCCATCCCGGTTACTTAAAAATTAAAACAGCACTATAGTAGAATAGGATTAATTTTGGACGAAAATATTATATTTGAATTCTTTTAAAGACTCTTCCTATGAAAAACAAACTATAGGTCCTCGAGTGTAAATAAATGGTAGGACAAAATCATACATAACGTTCTCGGATTAAGTTTATTAGTGAAAAATCAGTCATCAGTAAACTACCCAAAAACAACATTCTGTTCAAAAACCGAGGATATAGTTTTGTTTTAATCCTAAACAAGTTCAAGGTATCTATTTAGAACAAATCTTCAAAGCCATTTTTTAAATATTCCAAGTTTTTGAAAAAGCCGTTATCAATAAACTAGCCATAAACGAAATTTTATTCAAAAAAACAAATACACTTATACATTGTTATTTGTCATGTAAGACACTCCCAAGATACCAATTTTGAGCCACATCATCATATTTATTTTTAAAATATTTCAAGTTTTTGAAAAATCACTCATCAATAAATAAATTTTAAACGAATTTTTTGCCAAAAACCAAATAACCTATATGGCGCTATTTGTGAGGCATGCATTTTAATAAGAACCTTTAGACCCATTATAAAAAAAATTGCATTAAAAATGACTCATTTGTAAACTATCCTTAGTTTTAAGGCTAGGGTCAAAATAAAATAAACTTGTCGAGATATTGCCCTATAACTTCTAGATATAAAGTTTGAAAAAATCAATTAAACCGTATCCGATCAGGACAGGTTGCCAGATAGATAGAATTGTATGTAAAAACTAGTTTTTTGAGTTCGAGTTAATAAAGATAGTAAAAATTCATTAATGTCTTAAATTTTTTTTGGGGGGGGGGGATTATAATACTTTCTCTTGATATGAGAAAGTTAAAAGCTGGTTACTCTGGTATGTGTTTGGACACTACTCTGCAACAAGAAAATTGCTCACTGAAGACGGTCTTTTTTACTAGCAATTCATGCGTAGCAAACATTGTATCACCACTCTCTAACACCAACACTTGCTTAGTGAGGCAATAGACTCGCCACTTCTTAGTTTATAAACTAGACATTTTAATATGACAAAATTTATACTATGCTTCGTAACCTTGGATACAAACAGTATATCTTTTACTCTTTGAAACACATTTATAGTATGTTAGTATTTTTTAAATACATTACTAATATAGACACCTGATACATCATGCCTGTTCCATTCTATCTCGATCAAATATTATTATTAGCACCGCATCTTACTACCCGTTCGGGTTATACGCACTTACGCTAATGTGTAATGGTAGGGTGATTGTGAGATGAAATGAAGGACCTACAGTTTAACGTGGAATCCGAACCACGGTGGTGACCTGGCATTCCACACATTCACAAGATGTCTTGTCAGAGGTGTAGGAAGGGTTTGGAAATCAGATAAATCTGTGCCGGGACCGAGGATTGAACCCCGGCCGCCAGCAAAGAAGTCTGACACCTTACCCCTAGACCACCAGGTAACCCTCGATCAAATAAATTTACCCTTTCGTTAAACTAGTGGCGTGCCTAGACATTTCCATCAGGGGGATCACGGGTATTTTACCAAGCTCCCTCCCACATCATCGTCTGATTGTTTTTTCTTCAAATCAGATGTCTCTTAAAGCTATTTGGAACTTCCCACTCTCATTTATTTGGAGTGATCCTTACATGGATTAATTTTAATCAGACTCTTCTAGAGTAAATAGGCTAGCTTCATAATATTTTCAATTGTATTTAGAGTTCAATCCGTTCTTCTCCCACCAAATAGTTAAGTTTTATAATGGTGTGTGTGTGTGTGTGTGTGTGTGCACGTGCCTCATTGAAAACAATATTTGGAGCAACATTAGGGGGTGTCATGGTATATCTGGTTCCCCTTGTAAACACGCCAATGTAAAAAACCTAATTTATATCTGACATGTACCTTCTTCAACATAAAGGCTTACATGTACAGTTTCAATACTAGCTTGTGCGTATAACCCGAACGGGTAGTAAGACGCGGTGCTAATAATAATAATAATAACAATAATAATAATAATAATAATAATAATAATAATAATAATAATAATAATAATAATAATAATAATAATAATAATAATAATAATAGCTTGCATAGTTTTAGATTTAAAAACAGCTAGTAAATTTTTTCTTTATTCTATTTGCTAGCCTATATTTGTACTACTTAAAAAAGGAATGAATATCAACACTAAAGCTGCAAAATTAATTTGAATAAAAAATTAATAATAATAATAATAATGCAATGGAGATATTGGGGTTTGAATCCTGATTGAGTGTACTCAAGGTGGTTTTTCCTAAATGGTTTCTCACTTTTCTTCGACGAGAATGCGGGTATAGTTCCGCTAAAATATGTTTACACTAGTGTAATTAGTCAATATGATTATAGGCCAAACGGTTAGTTACTATGTAGGACTAAGAAAATAATCAACAACTAGTCTATCATTAGTCATTACTAACATTGCAAATGTTGTCTTACCTTTGTGATGCCAAGCTCGTGTTTTTAAAATTTTTCTCGGCTCATTGTGGGGATGTCCAGTACTGCCATCATTTCTTTAAGTTGTGAGTAGCCTATTCCAATTGAAACACTGCCCCAAACCACAGCGTCATTCAATTCGTTTTTGTGTGCGGGTTGTTTTGAGGTAATGCATTGAGTACCACCACAATTGTCACAAAAATAAACCAGAGTAAATTCAAGCCCATTTCTTATTTCTTTTTCTAGTTCATAGTGACCTAACGTACACGATTTGGAGTGTTCACCTAATTTAATGAGCTGTTTAGAAAAATGCATGACATCAATAATTCGGTGACCCGTAGTGGAAGAATCCTGTGCCCTTTCAACGTTTTCTATGACAAGTGGTGGTAAGCTATTGTCACTACGATATTCAGATGTAGAAAGTAATTTCACTAACGCGTGAAAGATGTTCCACATTTGGTAGTACATTCTCCATTTTGTCATTTTCATCAAAAATGTATTTGTCTGCCTGCATATCTTTAGAGCTGGAGGTTCCTGCAGTTGGTGTAGGGTCTTCACATTCTTTGGCGCAAGTCCTAAAAACATTTAATAATAGATAATTTAAATAAACGTCTTACCATCCGTCTAAGCTATTCGCAATTAGTTATTATTATAGGGTAAGAGTGAGTAAATTAGACTAGAGAGGAAATGTACCATGTTTGCTTGGAGGACGAGTGGGAAACTGTTACTAAAATAAGCCTTAGTAGATTACACCAAGTCGGAATTCAAACCTTGACCTCCCAATCACCGACATATCAGACAAACGTGTAATTTCCTCGGCATGCATACTGATTAGGATTTATAATTACTAAACCATAACTTATAACATATATACTAAGATAATCAACACCTTATATTTTGTGTATAACTAAGGACTATTTTAAACTTTAGGTAGCCAACATAATCAATTACAAAAACTAGCCATCATTTCCGTTTGGAACCAATTTAACGCAGCCACATTTCAGGTACAAGACTGTACACTTTTTTTTACAATTTATTTAACAATATAAATATAGTTGGCACATTTTCGGCATACTTGCGGTTTTTTTTTTAGAAAATAAACAATTAAAATAAGCCTAAATATACTTTAAAAAACACAAAATACAAAAATTAGTTCTAATATTTTCAAATTAGAGTTACCGTTTAAGTGATTCAAATTTGTTTCCAGTGAAATATGCTTCTTCTTTCCATATTTTCCATCTCTTCTTTGAATCTATGGATCTTTTGTTTCTTTTGCATACTTTACTTGGAAATGGACGAGGCTTAGGCATTTTATACACAGTAAAGTTCACTTTAAAATTGATTAATATAATTATATTTATGACGGTTAAATTGTAGTATATGCTCAAACTAAAATCTAAAACTAAACAATGTCAAAGAATACTGTTCAGCTTTCACACATTATTTAGATAACATGACACATGAGCCAACAGGCAAGAACAGTCAAAAATATCAGAATATTACTCTTCGCATGTTTTTGTACCTCAATACTTTTCTCAGCTGGTTTTGAAAAGTTTGCTAATGATCTTCATCCCCCTCATCACTCCCCGCCGCCCAACCGCTGTCAATCAAAACACAAGCGGTCTCTCCTACCTGTGTTTGGTTCTCAACGGTACGGCCCGGTTTGGCTGTATTTATTTCTGTGAAAATAACGTAATTTTTGGCTAGTTCCTATCCAGTTTTTATAATATGATAGTAACGATTGTATGAAAAATGTCAAATGAACCAGTATTTATTGCTTAATAAGGAGAGCTAAATTTAATTTCAAAATACAAAGTAGTTTTCTAATAGGAAATTTATTTGTAAACGAATGAGAAAGTCTGCCGCCGATTCAGTTTCATTATTTATTAAATAAAAATTAATATCTTTGAAAATATGGTACAGACCGTGCCTAAAATATGTTTACCATATAGTGCTATACTATCCGTACATCCACAAAAAAAATTAAAGCTTTTGCTTGTATTTCCTAATACTTGGATACGAATTAGTATTATTAAGTTAAATTAATCATTATAACTATTTAATCAAAAAATACATAACAATTTTGCTCTATTATTACTTATTTTAATGTTTTTATTATATTAAAAAGGTTTACAACCGTATAAATAATAAAATAAAATAAAATATTTTCACTCTTGCACAGCCTTAAGGAACACCAGTCTGAAGATCAATTTTGCTTGCAAGTTATTGATAGGTTAAAGAAGGGTGAGAAGGTAGGTAATTATGGTATTTATAAAGACTTACTCGTTGCCAGGATTAATGGTAAACTTGGTTACTTTGTGCCCGAGAAACTCAGGTATCTTCATGACTCCCTCCTTGGTGGACATTGTGGTGTCCTTAAGACTGAACGCAAAATATCTAAAGAGTTCTTTTGGCCCCACCTCGTTAAAGACGTTAGGGACTGGGTACGCAAATGTGAACCTTGCCAGTTAGCAAAGCCCGCTCGTAACTCTAAAATTGTTTTCCACTCGGCAGATGTGGCTAAGAGGCCATGGAAAAAGGTTTTTATTGATTACGTAGGACCGCTGACTCGGTCCACCCTTAGCAACACGTCGATTCTCGTTGTTATGGACGCCTTTTCCCAATTTGTCGTTCTCATTCCCTTAAGGAATATGAAGGCGATGATGACGGTTAATGCCTTATGTAGGTGTGTGTGGGCAATCCTAGGAACCCCGAAGATCGTTGTTAATGACAATGGACCGTGTTTTAGGTCCAGGGCCTTCGGGGATATGGTTTTCTCTTGGGGAATCAAGCATGTGACTACCAGCCCGTATAACCCGTCTCCTAACCATGTGGAACGATTCAATCGTAACTTGAATATCGCTCTCACGATTTTCCATAATCAAGATCACTCTCGTTGGGACCAGGACATAGGTGTTTTGAACATCGCATTTAATGCTGCGTTTCATGAGTCAGTCAAGGCTACCCCTTCCTCAATCCTCCTCAATCAGGATCTGAACACCCCCTGTTAACCAACTGGGATATTGACCCGCTCTTGGACAACGCTAGTGATTGCCCGTAGGAGGAATGATGTGAGCTAGCTTTCAAGAACCTCCAAAGGTCTCAGCGAAAGGTAGCTTCAGCTTACAACCGAGGATGCATTCCCGTCTCGTTTAAGCCTGGGGACAAAGTTGTGTACAATGTTTTCCCCTTAGCTCGGCTGCTGACAGATCTTCGGCAAAATTGGCTTACAAGTGGAGTGATCCCTGGTCAATAAACAAGTTCTTCCCCCCGGTATCAGTGATGTAAAGTGATGCTGCTGATCCCACCTTGGTGCTTAGAGCGCACGTAATCCACTTGAAAGCCGTAGTGTAATGTGTCAATTGGTCTCCGCCTATGTGATGTCCCCGTTTTGTAAAATAATTATCTATTTATGTGAATGTGTCAAAGTCAGGTAATTGATTTATAGTTGTTATTATATTTGTTTAAAGTTTAGGTATACTTATATATGGGGGCCCTCCCTTAACTTGTTGCCATCCCCCTTAACTTGTCATCCCCCTTAACTTGTTGTCATCCCCTTAACTTGTTGTCACCCCCTTAACCTGTGTGTTATGTGTTCTCAGAGTAGCCTCCTGTTTCCTTCTGGTTCCTCCACCTCTCTCTTTCTCGGCAACGGTAAGCCGAACTACTTTGCGGGGTCTACGAGTTAACCACGACGTGCGCCACCTCTATTCATGGTGTGTGGCAGAGCTGTTCTTCGCTGTCACCACCTACTCTTGTGGACGATATGTGAAGCAGCATGTGTGGGAGTGGAAATTCTTTTAGAGAGTCTGCCAAGGAGTTCGTGTACGGGTCACCAAGAGGCTTGGTCAAGTCTAGAAGTGGCATCCTACGAGACCCTGTGACAAAACCAGTTTCACTATCTTCGAAGCCAACCGTGGATGTTGGGGGTGGCGACCCCTCGTCGTTCACCCAGAGCTGAGGACTTCTTCATCTTCCCCCAAGGGGAGACATTTGTAACCTTGTTACAACGTCACATAGAAGAAATAATAACACTCACCCACCCAGCCCAAGTTGACTCGTCCCGACTCCTCTACGATACGCCCGGGACGCTCATCACCACAATATCAGACTGAACCGAGGTTTGTGCCTCATCGCTGGCCGTGGGGTTGGGCTGCCCCCCCCCTCCCCCTCTCCATCCAATTGGACAAGAAACAAGTGATCGTCATTCTGCGCGCGCCGCCCTGACGCATTGCGGATAAAACTTCTATGGACTGTACTTTAACGTACAAACTACGCCTATTGGTTTTCGAGATCCTTCTCGAACATCCCTTATCCTTTACACCGCGCAATGAGAACACATGATTTTCACTGTGTATATAATGTTTGGAACCCAGAGTATGGACACACATTTCACTCTGGGCTTTCAAGGTAAATAGCCTGATTTGTACAGGCTGGACGCTATTCTCTAAATTCAATTTGGCTGTAAATTTCTATCTTTCAAAATTCCATTTATATTTCTACGAGTAATGTTTTATTGCAACGATATGTTACGTCAGCCCCTAAGGCGATCTTATACTAAAAGAGTCGTTGATCTCCATTAATATTGTTAGTATCTTTAATGTTTGCAATCAGTTTATATTTACCGCCTTGCTTTGTTTCAAGGTTGGGTAAATTTGGGGCCGCGAGCCGGCTAGTGCTTATATCTACTCTAGGCATCCTGATTGTTATTGAATGGATTAGGTTGTCTTACTAATGTTGGACTTTATTTTATGTCAAATATATTATTTTAATGCTGGTACCTTCATTTAGGTTAGGGACTTGTGGCCTTTACTCACTAAATGTTTCTTACCTTGAACCGGTGTTGGCTCTCTGTCCATGCTGATGGTAGACATCTTATATTATTTGTTTTTGTGTATCAAGAGCCCAATTTATTAGATTTTTATGCTATTCTCCGATGAGGCCATTTTGGGTCGTCTAAATTAGACGGAGCCGCCTGGTGTTGTTATTGTTGTAATGCCCTTCAGGCCTGGTGGTGTCCATTGTGCCTTATAGCCCTTCAGTCTTATCTTTATTGCTATTACTCTTAAGCGCCACTCCCTCATTGAGTTGTACCATGTTTTTTTTATCAATAAACTGATAACTCTCTTGTGCTTACCTCTGTGTGTTATTTATGTGGGGATAATATAGGGGGTAGGTCACAGCTAGTTCTATCCAGTACATCTCATCAAACACTATCCCTATCATAGGCTAGTTCTATCCAGTCCACCTATTTACCCAATGGACCTATAATTTCTTAGGTTATTCTAACAGATAGGAATTGAAAGAATAGTTTATAAGGATTTCAGACTCATTAGCATGGGAAACATGGACGTGTCTGAACTTCCATAATTTTAGAGGGATACACAGATTTGGGCAGGGTTCAGGTTAGGGGGGCACATTATTTTTATCTTGGGGAAAGGGAGGTGATATATTATTTCAAGCTTTGGAAGACAAACATTTATTTCAACTTTGAACACATTTCATTGTTATAAATATTACGCTTAATATTACTACTCATATAACATAAATGTGACCGGATAGAATATACCCCTTTAAAAATTTAGTTTTATTTCCAAATACTGGGAGTTAAACATTTATGAAAATTCAGGATGTCCATTACATCTAGGCCCCAAATTTAAGATAAGTCACGCCCCTGTGCAGCATTTATTTTAGGCCCTTACATCCCTCCCTTATTCTCTCAAACACCAACACCACTTCTCACATACTTCAACATTCGCAAACAGAACTTGAACAAAATAATCTTTATTTTTCAATTTTATTGAAGTCTTGTGACATCATTGAATAAACCATACAATATACTAAAAAAACAAGCAAGGTCTCTTTTTACACCTAGAACTATAATTGCCACCATGTGTGCTCATTCTGCAGATGGGTTTCTTTTTACATTAAATTAATATTAACGACCAAATAAAAACTATTATTTACATTAACATTATTATTTACTTAATTTTTTTCTTTTAATATTACAAATAATGGATTAACTATTATTTGTGATACAATTACATTTATTCATATCTGTTACTGCCATCTTTTGTCATAACTTATAAAGTGATTCATGTTTTAATGTTTGGAGTGCTCTCTAACGATTTAATGCAAAATACTTCGGTTTCACCCAGAATAGTACAAGGAGTTCATTTGGCTAAATATAGAGGGCTCTACAAACAATGCAGGTGGGTTCTGTTTTTTTATTTGAATAGATATCATAAATTAGGTCCTGATAACAATCTTGCTAGAAAAATGTGTCCAGCGTTTTATAGAAATGGATTTAAAAACTGGAAAAAGGCATTGGACAAGCTTCGCTAACATAAAAAGTGAGATAGTAATTTACAAGAAGTTTTAAGTTTATAGACAGCTGAAATCCCGATTAATGCCCGGTTAAATTCTCCTTTAGTTTCTGAACGTAGAATTTCTAGGGAATGTATTCAAAGTTTTCACTTCAATAAAATATTTAGCCATGCAAGGCTTAGCTTTAAGAGGAAATCAACGAGAAAGTGGAAACTTATCTCATCTTTTTAAACTACGTTCTGAGTATGATTCCTATCTTGCAAATTGATTGAATAAGGATAGAGAGGTATACACAGTTGGTAAAATTCAAAATGATATTTTGGAAATAATAGGAAATGATAGTGATACTACAGGGAATTAACAGCTTAGTATTTGTGTGCGAAGGGTTGATGAAAACTTAGTCTCTAATTAAAGTTGGTTAGGACTGTACAGTGATACTAAAACAACTGAGGGTTCGATTGCAGCCATTCTTTTTGATATAATTACCATAGTTAAAATACCTCTTTCAAACTTGCGCAGGCAAACCTATGATGGTGCTCCAAATATGAATGAGATCAACAAAGGAGTACAGTCTATATAATAAAGGATGGACAGCCTTTAGTCGTGGTGTTCACTGTGGAGCTTACTGCACTAACTTGGTCACAAGGTATACATGTGAATCATCAATTACTGTGAGGTATTCGAAGTAATGGGCACATGATCCTGGAGTTTTGTTTTCACAATCATTGACAGCTAAAGATAAGTTTATTAATATCCATGAAGCTGCTTTTAATGCTCCATTACCATCTAATCAAGCCCCTTTGTCCGACCAGGTGGATATACAGAGGTTCTTGGGTTGAAGAGTTTCTGGAAATCTATTCCATGATTTTAGAAAACACTTGAGGCAGTATCTGTTAAAGCAAATCACTTAAAGTCAGAAAGTGGGCTATTGAAGTGTTTTAGTCAAGATAAACTATTTTAGGCTTCCCTATGGCAAGGAAAATAATAAAAATTTTGAAATTTTGAATAAATCCTTTCAAAGAAGTAAAATGAGTACTTCCGAACATATACAGGCCATAGAAATAGTGTCTTCAAGTTTACATAGACTTAGAGAAAATGATAAGTTTTTATTTATTCGGCGGGAAAACAAACTAAATCATTGTTACCAACAATATGGAACATCTTTCTTTGCCAAGACAGAAGAAACCACCAATGTGTTACACAGGTCCTGCTACAACGTTCACTTCTACTTCAGTCGAGGACTACCTTCACCACGAGTATTTTGCCATTATAGACACAGCTGTTGGAAGTCGATGGTCAAGATTTGCTCAAGAAGAACTTGATCGCGGAGAAAATTGGAAATGAGTCTTTTAAAAGGAGAAATAAACCCTGTGCTGAAAATATATCCTGAAATTAACAAGAAAGATTTTAAATCGAATAAAAAATGTTTTTCCATTTAAATACACCTACTTGTGTTGAAGATGCCCTAACTTCATTTCGAGGGCTATCTCATGAAGTGAGAGCAATGCGCAGTAATGTTGAGGTTCTGTGACGTTACACTGCTGGTTTTTCCAAGCTCGTCTTGTGAGTTGGAAAGATCATTTAGTTCGTTACATCGCCTTAAAACGTACTTGAGGAACAATATTAGACCAAGGCCCATTAATCGTGTGGCTGTGTGTCACACACATAAAGATATATTGGACAAGATAAGCATTCATAATCTTATGAACAAGCTTATTATAATTAATGAACGAAGAAAGAAAGTGTTTGGTGAAGTCTAAGTAATTTAAAATAAGTTCTGCTTCGTCTTCATATACATATTTTGTATGGCATATAATATTTTATTTATAAAATGTGTTGTCAGTGTGATACACTAGATATAGTTCCTATTATTTATTTAATACAAAATTACCCATTCTTTTACAGTTTGGACTATGGTTATTTAAATTTTGAAAATCTAAGAAAAAATTGATATTTTAATATGAGGGAAAGAAATGTATTTAAATTGTTATTAATGTTCATCTGAAACATATATACTGAAGGTGACCTGTTGGTCTAGGGGTAAGGTGTCAGACTTCTGTGCTGGTGGCCGCGGTTCAATCCTCGATCCCGGCACAGATTTATCTGATTACCAAACCCTTCCTTCACCTCTGACAAGACATCTTGTGAATGTGGGGAATGCCAGGCCACCGCCGTGGTTCGGATTCCACGTTAAACTGTAAGTCCTTCATTTCATCTCACAATCACCCTACCATTATACATTAGCGTAAGTGCGTATAACCCGAACGGGTAGTAAGACGCGGTGCTAATAATAATATATACTGAATATGACACTGAGTTTAAGAATGTTGTTAGTTTAGGCCTGGTTTAGACTATTAGTGAGTGTCAAATTACTTATAATATTTTGTTCCACCCCCCCTCCCCCTCTCCCAAAGTCAGAAAGCCAGGCAAGTTCATGTAGTGTCATGGTAACATTGAACATTGTTTGGTTTGACAAAATAATTATTATAATAATGTTACCATGACAATTATTTCATACTTTAAAAGTACTGTTTGATATTCAAAACGTATTTCTAAAGAAGTTAATATAATTTACGATAAAAGATTAATATGAGAACGGCAGTTAAAAGTTTGGCGCGGCTGTTTAACTTTCGCCCCAGCAGCGCCAACACAAACACCAATGCATACATCAATGCTAATAATGCAAGCAGCTCAACCAACCCGAACAACGATGAACCTGACTACAGGAAACGCTATATAAACAGCAAAAGAGGTCTAGTTTTAGGTGTGTGGTCGGATCAAGACGTCCCTAACGGGCTCAAAATGACTGATTCTGGCAGGGAAATCAACAGCCAGACGAAAGGTCTCCTCTTGAATATTCTCAAGTCACCATGTATTTGGAAACGAGGTAACATAAAGGTCTTACGCCAGCTCCGTCCAGAGTTCAACTATATCGCCGTGGTCAAACTCGATGGTCAATGTACACGCGACAATGTTGAAGAGGTTATCGACAATCGTGCGGAGGCGGTCAGAATTGCTTCTGCCATCGGTTGCCGCAAGCTAAAAGACCTCGGAATGGAAAAGATCGAGGTAGATGACTTCAGTGGGTTGGCTAATTCGGCTGCTGAAGGCTCAATACTGGGGACGTATGAGTTTGATCCACTCGAGTTACCGGGCCAAAGTTTGATTGTTCCTGACCTACAGCCCTACGACATCCGCTCCAACTGGGAAAAGTGGAGGATTGGGCTCGTGAAGGCCTCGTCGCAGAACTACGCCCGTCAGCTCATGGCTATACCAGGTAGAACACACATCTTAGTTGATTTAACAAATATACTTACATTTTTACACTATATTGATATGCATCAATGGCACCAGAACGTCTATTGAACGGAGGAGGGAGGAAATATGACAATATATCCATATATCAATTTAGGTTGAGTGAAAAAAATGTATGGGTATGGAATGCAAACATAACTGAGTAACTATTTGACAGTAGTGTAGGCTTTATGTTGTGTTTAACTTAACAGAGTTATTCTTATAAACATAGATGTATGCATGATTTCATATTCAATATATATATATCCTTAATCATAAAAAACTAACTTATTCAATCATTTATTAGTAAATATGGATTTAATCAAACAAAATACGGAAAGAATATTATATATATATTTATATATTTTACAAAATGGTTTTACACTTCCCCTCAACGTACGAGTATATTTGTATAATCTACTCTAATCAACTTTATCAACCATATTATTATTTATTATTATTAAATGTGCATATTTCAGACGTGTAGTGGGAGTTCAGTAAAAAAAAATTTAGCTAAATTTTTAGATTAAGGCCCTTATGCAAGAAAGAGTAGAAGAAAAGGTGGATAGTTAGATTCTAGTTCAATACATCAGGAACTATCATCTAATACAGGTATTAATTTGTCATAAACAGAACATAATGTGAAGATGTCTGTTCAATGAATCCAGTAATACAAGAACATTGAACATTAGAACCAGGACTTACCTTAGCAGAAGTGTCCCCCTCAGTTATCTACTTCACCATCCCCCACCCCCAAAAAATATTAAAAACTTAGTTTTGGTTCATTGTTATTACAGTAGTTGTTATTTATAGACAATTTTCATTCGTGTAAGGTGTCAGGAAATGCCCTAAAAGGTAAATACATGTAATAAATAATGCTAAAAGCCAAGTGTTTATACAACCAGCCCTTTGTTCAATTTCATTTTCCAACAAACTTAAATTAAATAAAGGTACAAAGAATAACTGTACTAAGTATGAATTAAATCAAATAATGTGTTCGTGAGACATATACACCACCGACAGACAGAAAAATGTGAATCAGTGGAGTTAAAACGGAAAACTTGCTTTACTCCTTCAATAAATCAATTCACATGATATGATTTGTTTTTACACTCTGACAATATTTGCTAGATTGCCTCTATAGAAGTCTACTATACGAGCAAAGATCCCTCTTCCCAATTTGTTTTTTCCTGAATAGAATACTATCAACACTTAGATCAACAAGCTAAAGTAATATAAATGTAACTTATAAGGGGTAGTGGGGGTTTAAGGCTAATTTTGATGCAATAGTGAATACACACATCAATTGTAATACCTACTCATGTTTAGCCCTTGACAATTCTTTATAAAGTATGATTTTACATCAAGAAACACAAGATTCCTATCCTACAGTGAACTGTCTCAACACGAAATTCTACAACATTCAGTGCCTATTTGTTGAATAGCAATATTATCATTACATTACTAATCACAAAGCTATCTGGCTGATTTTCAAGCGTAGCCACTAGATTCAAGCACTTGTCATTTTTGACTATTTTTATTGTTGTGCTATATTTTGACTTGGAAGGCTGGCAGTATTTTTTATATCACCATTGCAGTATTTAGTAATAATTATTTTTAAAGTAATTATTAAATATTTCTATCAATGGAATATAAAGATTAAAACAAAGATTATATTGGTTTTGAAACAAATGTTAGTATAAAGGTAGACTGGACCATTTAGTCAGAATAGAAAAATTAGTTAAAATGTGATGTTTCTTTGGGTTTAACCAAAACAGGGTCGAAAGGTTGTAGTACAGATCTATGCATTAGTGATGTTGATGTCAAAAGGTGTTAATAATTTTAACTAGTAGTGTAGGGCAAGGGTTGTCTAACTAAATCATGAATAGGCTTATCCTTCTCATTTGCGTGTGTTTTTATGTTTTAAGATTAGGGTTAAACACACTTTATAATAAGCTTTTTATGACTTTTGTTATTATTGTTATTGATAGAAAATCATTCAGTCATATTTAAAAAACAACCACTGTATAACAGCGTTTTCCAAACCACTGTTTGCCAGGGCAGGGTTTAATATTTCACAGGGACATTTTTCATTTCAGGAAGATATAACATCTAAACCAATCAATTCATTTATGGTTATCTAAACAATTTGCATCTATGGTAGTTATCATTTGTTGCATAATATTTTGGTAGAGTATACTGTGAAGCAGGAAAATATTTTTTTATATCTTTTTAACTACATACCTAGGCGATAAGGCCTTTATACTCTTACAAAGCTAAATACAAAGGATACAAATCAGTCAAGGCATTAGTCGTATTGTGTGAATCTGATCCCAGCTTGGACTGTTTAGTTAAAGCTCACCAAGTATTTTTTAAGTGTAGGCCTATAACAAACTGATGCATGGTTAGTGTCCACAAGATCAGTCCTGATAGGAGAATCATATTCAGATGAACACAGCACTTTTGGCTTAGTGCTTCAATGCTATACTACTGAGCCATTTTGATCCATCTCATATCCAGGGGTAAGTCACACAAATAGCACAGCTAGGTACTGGAATGGGAAAGGTTGAGCTTACAATAGGCCTACAACACTTGCAAACATATATATATATATATATTAATATATATAATATAATATATATATATATATAATATATATATATATAGGCGAGATGGGTGGGGTAGTAGCACTGCATTGCAAGAACTCTGCCAGCCCCCTGCATTACACTACTTCTATAACACAAGTATAACTTGCCAGCATGCGGCTGGCGTGTTACTATATACATATAAATTTATTTTGAAATAAAATCCTTACTATCTGAAGCCCAAGAGTTGACTGTATATATTTTTGGCAGCATCCCGACAGTTATGAAAGTGACTGAACAGATTTTGACAAAAGAGCACTCATTTAAAAGATTAGGGAATCAGGATTATAATTAAATGTGCATATTCCGGACGTGTAGTGGAAGTTAAGTAAATAAACAAACTTATTTCTAGCTAAATTTTTAGATTAAGGCCGTATGTGAAAAGAGTAGGAGAAAAGGCAAAACACTGTTGATTTGTTCGCTAGGACGAGCGCGCGCTAGAGAAACTACAAGTACAAGGTCTCGACCAGCCTTCTGCGTTACTCCTATCACTTATACACGCACACAACGCTACTCCGGCACTGCGCGCATGAACAATGGAGATGTCACACATGTTATTGATTTTGTGTTATCTAGAAAATATGGCGCTCCTTGACTATCTTAAAGTCGCGTATTTAGTCATAATTGCGCGAATAATTTGAAAAAGAGACTAATCAAGTTGCTGTGATTCAACGAAGGCATGTTAGGGATTTCCAGGATACCTTTTAGGCTTATTCTGACGAACAATTTCGTAAGAGATTTCTATGTACTAAGAAAGTTTTATGGCACGATATATTCCCTATGTTGGAAACAAACAATCCGAAACACAACGAGGGCTTCCATTGCTTCATTTACAGCAAATGTTGATTTTCCTTCAGATTTATACCACGGGAGGTTACAGGTAAGTTAAACCAAATTATAAATATACTTTTATTTAACGGTTAGGTATATTATTTATTATTACTAAACTTACAAAAACATGGTTCATTAACTGGGTTTTCTTCGAGAAGGAACAACTAATTAAAATTATTATTATTATTATTATTATAATTATTAGCACCGCGTCTTACACCGTTCGGGTTGTACGCACTTACGCTAATGTGTAATGTAGGGTGATTGTGAGATGAAATGAATGACTACAGTTTAACGTGGATCCGAACCACGGTGGTGGACTGCATTCCACACATTCACAAGATGTCTTGTCAGATGTGTAGAAGGTTTGAAATCAGATAAATCTGTGCCGACCGAGGATTGAACCCGGCCGCCAGCACATAATTTAAATTTTGGGTTGATTACATTAATAAGTGTTCATGTTTGTTTTGTAATATGTTATTAAGATTAATTAGTATCGGTGTATAAGTTTATTTTATATTAGGACAATGTATATTTACTGACAACATATTTACTTCCATTGTTTTTTATTATGTAATTGAAGCATCCAGGCAAATTGTTTATTTTGTGACATACAGTAGCTATGGATTTTGCTGACCTTAATATTGATTTTTTTTAATGTAGCTATACAGCCAAAATAACCGTTGCTTAAAAACACAGAGTAGGCCTACTTACATATTTATTCCATAATTTTGTAAAAGAGGCTAATAACATTTTTCTCCAATTTTATGTTGTTAGGGGACACCTGTAGTCCTACCATGTTGATCAGTCAACGTTATCGCGTGTCAAGAAAATATCAATTTGGTTGGTCTAAAACATGCGATATGTGGTGTAGTTTCACACCATAAAAGCTGTTCTATGACAAGACCAACTTCCCTGGAGTTTTGGGTAGCAGAGACCACACCCACACCCCTGACCAGAGCCCCGGGTGTCCGAATGGAGAACTATTCAGAAATATTAGATAAAGCCAGCCCAGTAAATATCTTAATGAAGGTTAGGTTAAGCTAGGTTGGAAAGGAACTTTAATAAGTTAATATATTTATACATTATTTAGCTTAAAATATTTACTACTATATTTTAATATGGGACTTCCGGTGGATGTTTCCCTGTAGCTGTTTCGGCTTGTACTAGGCCTACACTACATTTTCACTCGGTAGTTCGGTTATAATGTAGGTGTCCTTGTGAGAGTTAGTCGGATGTGCAAGTGTGTTTTCATTTAAAGAAAATATTATTTACAGGTAACCTTATATATATATATTAATATATTATATATATATATTATATATATATATATATATAGAGAGAGAGAGAGGGCTATCATTTAGGTTGAATTAAAATTTAGTATAATTGGATTCCCGCGTTCTTAATATTTACAAAACCTGTAAAATCAAATAATGTTCAGTAATTAAAAACATTTTAACAAATCTCTACTGTAGACGTGCATAAGCTTGCACACAGCAGGGAGTGGGGGAGTATGAACTATTAGAGAGGGCCTAGGAGTAAACTAGCTGTAGTTGCTTAACCTGATTCTGGCCACATGGTCTAAGGCATCACACTCGCAGTAGACTGGCTACCAATTACTGGTAGATTGAGGTTCAATACTGGTTGGGCCCAATGAGTGTGGTTTTTCTCTAAATGGTTTTCCACTCATACTCCACACGAATTTGGGTGCACTTCCTATAAATAAAACCTTCATCCCTAACACATTATCGTAAAATAGTAGACTACATAATCATATCACAAGCGGTTAGTTAGACAGTGTGCTAAAAACCTGTTGTTACCAGATTTCCTTGAAATAGGTCTTTAGTATAGATTTGCTCTCTCTTGATAGTAGCAGTGACTAAAATACTAAAAGGGTTACTAATATATTTAGCCTACTATATAAATTCTAATACAGGTTTATAGTCCGAATGCTGAATTTACCTGACTCCATTTTTGAAGGCTTACTATCATCTTTTCTATTTACCACAAAGTAATGTATCAAGTTTATCCACGGGTAAAGGAGCCCTATTTTATGATTGGCCAAATCCATAAACATAAATGCAAAGTTATTAAGTTAAGGAGGGGGGAAAAGTTCTAAAAACGATAAGTCTATTGATGTTTGTTACAAAGATAAACTGCTCATTTATTGCTTGGATGTGAACATATCATTTATCTGCGTCAACTTTTGTTCCAGTGATACATTAATCTGCCTGTTAGAAACCCTCATGGAGAATTCTGCCGAAGCGCGCTTCAATAATTTAACTGCCGTCTGAGAGTCTGGGCTTCACCGCATGGACTTAACACCATCTGAGAGTCTGGGCTTCACCACATGGACTTACACCATCTGAGAGTCTGGGCTTCACCGCATGGACTTACACCATCTGAGAGTCTGAGCTTCACCGTATGGACTTAACACCATCTGAGAGTCTGGGCTTCACCGCGTGGACTTAATACCATCTGAGAGTCTGGGCTTCACCACATGGACTTAACACCATCTGAGAGTCTGGGCACCACCACATGGACTTAACACTATCTGAGAGTCTGGGCTTCACCACATGGACTTAACACTATCTGAGAGTCTGGGATTAACTGCCTTATTCATCCCTTAAACTATTACAGTTGGAACCTTATTAGAAACATTGTGGTGGGCCAATCAAAACATCAATAATGTGATTATAGCTGGTTCCAAGTCCCGTTAGAAACAAACTTCTTTTATCAACTCACGTACCAAATGTGGACATCTTTCATCTCACACACTTCCTATACATCATCTTGGCCTTACAGACCTCTAATGAGATGGAGCATGGGGGATCTAGCAGGTTAACACTGCTCATCTTGTCCTTACAAACCTCTAATGAGGTGGAACGTGGGGGGAACTAGCAGGTTAACACTTCTCATCTTGGCCTTACAGACCTCTAATGAGATGGAGCATGGGGGAACTAGATGGTTAACACTGCTATTCTTGGACTTACAGATCTCTAATGAGATGGAGCATGGGGGAACTAGCAGGTTAACACTGCTCATCTTGACCTTACAGACCTCTAATGAGGGGGAGCATTGGTGAACTAGCAGGTTAACACTGCTCATCTTGGCCTTAACAGACCTCTAATGAGGTGGAGCATTGGGGAACTAGCAGGTTAACACTGCTCATCTTGGCCTTACAGACCTCTAATAAGGTGGAGCATTGGGGAACTAGCAGGTTAACACTGCTCATCTTAGCCTTACAGACCTCTAATAAGGTGGAGCATGGGGGAACTAGCAGGTTAACACTGCTCATCTTGGCTTTACAGACCTCAAATGAGATGGAGCATGGGGAAATATCAGGTTAACACTGCTCATCTTGGCCTTACAGACCTCTAATGAGGGGGAGCATTGGTGAACTAGCAGGTTAACACTGCTCATCTTTGCCTTACAGACCTCTAACGAGGTGGGGAATGGGGGAACTAGCAGGTTAACACTCCTCATCTTGGCCTTACAGACTATAATGAGGTGGAGCATGGGGGAACTAGTAGGTTAACACTGCTTATCTTGACCTTACAGACCTCTAATGAGATGAAGCACGGGGGAACTAGCAGGTTAACACTGCTCATCTTGCCTTACAGACCTCTAACGAGGTGGGGAATGAGGGAACTAGCAGGTTAACACTCCTCATCTTGGCCTTACAGACATATAATGAGATGGAGCATGGGGGAACTAGAGGTACTTAACTAACTGCTATATCTTGGAACTTACAGTACTCTATTGAGATGGAGCATGGGGGGAACTAGCAGGTTAACACTGCTCATCTTAGCCTTACAGACCATCTTATAAGGTGGAGCTAGGGGGGACTAGCAGGTTAACACTGCTCATCTTGGCCTTACAGACCACTTAATAAGGTGGAGCATGGGGGAACTAGCAGGTTAACACTGCTCATCTTAGCCTTACAGACCACTTATAAGGTGGAGCGTGGGGGAATCTAGCAGGTTAACACTGCTCATCTTAGCCTTACAGACCACTTATAAGGTGGAGCATGGGGGAACTAGCAGGTTAACACTGCTCATCTTAGCCTTACAGACCACTTATAAGGTGGAGCGTGGGGGGATCTAGCAGGTTAACACTGCTTATCTTGACCTTACAGACCTCTATGAGGTGGAGTGTGAGGGGAACTTGCAGGTTAACACTGCTCATATTGGCCTTAAAGACCACTTATGAGGTGGAGAATTGGGTGAACTAGCAGGTTAACACTGCTCATCTTGACCTTACAGACCTCTAATGAGGGGGAGCATTGGTGAACTAGCAGGTTAACACTGCTCATCTTGACCTTACAGACCTCTAATGAGGTGGAGTGTGAGGGGAACTAGCAGGTTAACACTGCTCATCTTGGCTTTACAGACCTCAAAGAGTGGAGCATGGGGAAATATCAGGTTAACACTGCTCATCTTGGCCTTACAGACCTCTAATGAGGTGGAGCATGGGGAACTAGCAGGTTAACACTGCTTATCTTGACCTTACAGACCTCTAATGAGGTGGAGTGTGAGGGGAACTAGCAGGTTAACACTGCTCATCTTGGCTTTACAGACCTCAAATGAGATGGAGCATGGGGGAAATATCAGGTTAACACTGCTCATCTTGGCCTTACAGACCTCTAATGAGGTGGAGCATGGGGGAACTAGCAGGTTAACACTGCTCATCTTGACCTTACAGACCTCTAATGAGGGGAGCATTGGTGAACTAGCAGGTTAACACTGCTCATCTTGGCCTTACAGACCTCTAATGAGGTGGAGCATTGGTGAACTAGCAGGTTAACACTGCTCATCTTGGCCTTACAGACCTCTAATAAGGTGGAGCATTGGTGAACTAGCAGGTTAACACTGCTCATCTTTGCCTTACAGACCTCTAACGAGGTGGGATGTGGGAACTAGCAGGTTAACACTCTCATCTTGGCCTTACAGACTATAATGAGGTGGAGCATGGGGGAACTATCAGGTTAACACTGCTCATCTTGGCCTTACAGACCTCTAATGAGGTGGGAGCATGGGGAACTAGCAGGTTAACACCCACTGCTACACTTTGGGCTATACAATACCTGTCATCTTAAGGTGGTGAGCATGGGGAAACTAGCAGGTTAACATTGCTTCCATACTATGGCCTCATTACAGACCTCTAATGATGTGGAGCAAGGGGGGAACTAGCAGGTTAACACTGCTCATCTTGGCCTTACAGACCTATAACGAGGTGGAGAATGGGGGAACTAGCAGGTTAACACTCCTAATCTTGGCCTTAAAGACCTCTAATAAGGTGGAGAATGGGGGAACTAGCAGGTTAACACTCCTCATCTTGGCTTTACAGACCTCAAATGAGATGGATCATGGTAATATCAGGTTAACACTGCTCATCTTGGCCTTACAGACCTCTAATGAGATGAAGCACGGGGGAACTAGCAGGTTAACACTGCTCATCTTGGCTTTACAGACCTCAAATGAGATGGAGCATGGGGGAAATATCAGGTTAACACTGCTCATCTTGGCCTTACAGACCTCTAATGAGGTGGAGCATGAGGGAACTAGCAGGTTAACACTGCTCATCTTAGCCTTACAGACCTCTAATGACATGGAGCCTGGGAAGAGTTAGCATGTTAACACTGCTCATCTTGGCCCTACAGACCTCTAATGAGGTGGAGCATGGGGGAACTAGCAGGTTAACACTGCTCATCTTTGCCTTACAGACCTCTAATGAGGTGGAGCATTGGTGAACTAGCAGGTTAACACTGCTCATCTTGGCTTTACAGACCTCAAATGAGATGGATCATGGGGGAAATATCAGGTTAACACTGCTCATCTTGGCCTTACAGACCTCTAATGAGGTGAAACATGGGGGGAACTAGCAGGTTAACACTGCTTATCTTGACCTTACAGACCTCTAACGAGGTGGAGCATTGGTGAACTAGCAGGTTAACACTGCTCATCTTGGCCTTACAGACCTCTAATGAGATGAAGCATGGGGAACTAGCAGGTTCACACTGCTCATCTTGGCCTTACAGGTCTCTAATGAGGTGGAGCATAGGGCAACTAGCAGGTTAACACTACTCATTTTGATGCTAAATGTATATCCCAACGAGGGAGAGGGAACTAATATTCTCGTTCAACACAGGAGATAAGATTTTTAATCACTTTATACTAAGGTGGGTGTATTGTAATGTATATTCAACTCTAAATTCTCAAAACACACACATAAATATTTGTAGCAAAGCACACAAACAATTAGTTGTACCATGTTTATGTCCCATCGTTACTGTACAATTCGTGTGCTAGAAGCTGACACAATCCTGTCAATTTCTTATTTATTGTTGGATACTGTCTCATATCACATGGATAGGTTATATGCATACATACATACAGGATGTAGTGGCGTGCCATAATACACTTCGTGCCAAGCGTGACAGAACATAATACAAGCTGCTCTGACACTGATCGTTTGAGAGAACATAATCATGTGTGTACTTTAAAACATGATGATTGTGATCCTTGCCAGTGAGGCCTATTAAATAATTTTGAAATTAACAAATTTAATTTTCTTTTACTGGTATTGGAGCTGTAAACCTGAATGTTATCCTACCTCAAATTACTATACAGGTATTGTAACAAAGCATATTGATACCAAAGTACCTTAGTTATAATAATAATGTATTAGTTATGTATATTTTAGCACCGCGTCTTACTACCCATTCGAGTTATATGCCTAAGTATTGATTACACTAGGTAATGTGTTAGGAATAGGAAATGTTGAATTTAGAGGAAGTGAACCCACATTTGTGTGGAGAGAGAGTGGAAATCCATTTAGGAAAATTCATCCCAGTTCACTCGACCGAGATTTGAACTTCAATCTCCCCATCCTTGGCGGTCTAGCTCAACACAAAAACTAGCGCGTTAGCAAACTATGCCACCAAGGCTGGTTTATTGTTGATCATGTTAAATGATTTATAACACATTAGTAAATATATTGTATGAAATATTGTTGAAGTACAATACAATATAATAGAAGCTTATACAAACCAAAATAGTTTTTCCTTTTCATAATTAAAATAATTACCTTACACATTATTGAATTCCCACTTCCTTTAATATTTACCAGACAAATATTGAAGGACCTGATGATTAAATTAACCTTTATTTAATAAAGTTCATGGTTGCATCTCTTTATGCATTTATTTGATTGATAAAAATCTCTATAATTATATTATTTTATAATAAGTTGTTCAGTGAAAGTGAGGGATATTTCATAAAATATTTTAGCTATATTAATTTAACTTATATATGACAAAATTGGAAAGATTCTACCAAACAAAAGTACAATTTATATATAATATTAAAAAAATAATTATTAAGTGATGTTTGTGGGAACTACTAAATATATCTTCAGCCTATGGTGCAAACAGGATGCTCAAATTTTGACCTTGGGATGACAATTTTTAAACCACCCTGCCTAAGGAATGGGAATAATTATAATCATTTTTCCACAATCGGTTTATTTTAAAAGAGGCAGTTAACAAACTGGTCTTAAGTGCAAAATCAGGCCTAGTAAGACCTACCAGTACACAACATATATGAAGTTAGTAGTAAAGAGTAGGTTAGTTCAATAACACATAAATTCCACTAGTTCTTAAAATTTCAAAACAACTTTATTTTTCGACTTTTGCCATGCAAAAATAAACACAAGGCCTACAGAGAAAGTGAGTAAAACTTATCAAAGCTAGGACCTACTCCAGTTAATAGCTTACAAATAATGTTTGGTTAATTTGTTTGTTTGTATCTACATTCAATAAGAAATACTTATAAAGATTTGACTTTACTTGTGTTTAATTCTATAGACTATCCAATTGGTACTCAAATAAAATTTCATTTTATAAAAAATAATGTACGATAGAAATAAACACACCTTTTGGAAATTACCGGGAGATTTAAAAATCTTAGTTAATTGCTACCACGCATTTTTCTTACCTGTTTTTTTATTCACAGTTCGAAACCTAACTGTTACCAATTAACACAAGTTCTCTTTTTCACTTCACCACACATTCTTAACCTTCGTATACTCGCGCCCAACGGCATCACACATACTCGCGTCCGGCATCACTCTAACTCACGCACGGTGTCTCCCATATACTCACGCAAGGTGTCTCACACATACTCCCGCAAAGTGTCTCACACATACTCGCGCACGGTGTCTTACATATACTCCGCACGGTGTCTCACATATACTCGTGAACGGTGTCTCACATATACTCAAGCACGGTGTCTCACATATACTCGCTTACGGTGTCTCACACATACTCGCGCACGGTGTCTCACATATACTCACGCAAGGTGTCTCACACATACTCGCGAACGGTGTCTCACATATACTCCCGCACGGTGTCTCACATATACTCGTGAACGGTGTCTCACATATACTCAAGCACGGTGTCTCACATATACAAACGCACGGTGTCTCACATATACTCATGCAAGGTGTCTCACACATACTCACGAACGGTGTCTCACATATACTCAAGCACGGTGTCTCACATATACTCAAGCACGGTGTCTCACATATACTCGTGCACGGTGTCTCACACATACTCCCGCACGGTGTCTCACATATACTCGTGAACGGTGTCTCACATATACTCCCGCACGGTGTCTCACATATACTCGTGAACGGTGTCTCACACACATACTCCCGCACGGTGTCTCACATATACTCGTGAACGGTTGTCTCACATATACTCCCGCACGGTGTCTCACATATACTCGCGAACGGTGTCTCACATATTACTCCCGCACGGTGTCTCACATATACTCGTGAACGGTGTCTCACATATACTCAAGCACGGTGTCTCACATATACTCCCGCACGCGGTGTCTCACATATACTCGTGCACGGTGTCTCACACATACTCCCGCACCGGTAGTCTCAACATATACTCGTGAACGGTTTGTCTCACATATACTCAAGAACGGTGTCTCACATTATACTCGTGCACGGTGTCTCAAACATACTCGCGCACGGTGTCTCACACATACTCACGCAAAGTGTCTCACACATACTCCCGCAAAGTGTCTCACACATACTAACGCACGGTGTCTCACACATACTAAACGCACGGTGTCTCACACATACTACGCACGGTGTCTCACATATACTCGCGCACGGTTGTCTCACGCATATACTCCCGCAAAGTGTCTCACACATACTAACGCACGGTTTCTCACATATACTCGCGCACGGTGTCTCACACATACTCGCGCAAAGTGTCTCACACATACTAACGCACGGTGTCTCACATTATACACGCGCACGGTGTCTCACACATACTCCGCAAAGTGTCTCACACATACTAACGCACGGTGTCTCACATATACTCCGCACGGTGTCTCACATATACTCAAGCAGGTGTCTCACATATACTCGTGCACGGTGTCTCACACATACTCCCGCACGGTGTCTCTCACATATACTCGTGAACGGTGTCTTCCACATATACTCAAGCACGGTGTCTCACATATACTCGCGCACGGT
This sequence comes from Timema cristinae, assembly GCA_039000515.1. Lineage (NCBI taxonomy): Eukaryota > Metazoa > Arthropoda > Insecta > Phasmatodea > Timematidae > Timema > Timema cristinae. The sequence continues at coordinate 99,163 of JBCFYV010000003.1, read as the reverse complement.
GTCTCACATATACTCGTGAACGGTGTCTCACATATACTCAAGCAACGGTGTCTCACATATACTCAAGCACGGTGTTCTCACACATACTCTCCGCACGGTGTCTCACATATACTCGTGAACGGTGTCTCACATATACTCAAGCACGGTGTCTCACTATACTCCCGCAAAGTGTCTCACACATACTAACCGCACGGTGTCTCACACATACTCGTGCACGGTGTCTCACACATACTCCCGCACGGTGTCTCACATATACCCGTGAACGGTGTCTCAAATATATACTCAAGCACGGTGTTCGTCTCACACATACTCCGCAAACGTGTCTCACACATACTAACGCACGGTGTCTCACATATACTATCGCATCTACTATCGCACGGTGTCTCACACATACTAACGCACGGTGTCTCACATATCTCGCAAGGTGTCTCACACATACTCGCGCAGTGTCTCACATATACTCCGCACGGTGTCTCACATATACTCGGAACGGTGTCTCACACATACTCCCGCACTGTCTCACATATACTAACGCACGGTGTCTACATATATCATGCAGGTGTCTCACAATACTACGAACGGTGTCCACATATACTCAGCACAGTGTTCACAATACTCAGCACGGTGTCTCAATATACTCGCACGGTGTCTCACACATACTCCCGCACGGTGTCACCATTACTCGTAACGGGTGTCTCACAATACTCCGCACGTGTCTCACATATATCGTGACGGTGTCTCACACCCAGTTCTATCCCGAACGGTGTCTCACATACTACTAAGGGTCTACATATACTCCGCACGGTGTCTACATATACTCGCGAACGGTGTCTCACATATACTCCCGCACGGTGTCTCACATATACTGTGAACGGTGTCTCACATATACTCAGCACGGTGTCTCACATATACTCGCACGGTGTCTCACATAACTCGTGCACGTGTCTCACACATACTCCCGCACGGTGTCTCACATATACTCGTGACGGTGTCTCACATATACTCAAGAACGGTGTCTCACATATACTCGTGCACGGTGTCTCAAACATACTCGCGCACGGTGTCTCACACATACTCACGCAAAGTGTCTCACACATACTCCCGCAAAGTGTCTCACACATAACTAACGCACGGTGTTCACACATACTAACGCACGGTGTCTCACACATACTAACGCACGGTGTCTCACATATACTCGCGCACGGTGTCTCACGCATACTCCCGCAAAGTGTCTCACACATACTAACGCACGGTTTCTCACATATACTCGCGCACGGTGTCTCACACATACTCGCGCAAAGTGTCTCACACATACTAACGCATGGTGTCTCACATATACACGCGCACGGTGTTTCACACATACTCCCGCAAAGTGTCTCACACATACTAACGCACGGTGTCTCACATATACTCCCGCACGGTGTCTCACATATACTAACGCAAGGTGTCTCACATATACTCGCGCACGGTGTCTCACACATACTTACTTACGGTGACTCCCATATACTCGTGCACGGTGTCTCACACATACTCCCGCACGGTGATTCACATATACTCAAGCACGGTGTTCTCACATATACTCACGCAATGTGTCTCACATATACTAACGCAAGGTGTCTCACATATACTCGCGCACGGTGTCTCACACATACTCGCGCACGGTGTCTCACACATAATCGCGAACGGTGTCTCACACATACTCCCGCACGGTGTCTCACATATACTCAAGCACGGTGTCTCACATATACTCGTGCACGGTGTCTCACACATACTCCCGCACGGTGTCTCACATATACTCGTGAACGGTGTCTCACATATACTCAAGCACGGTGTCTCACATATACTCGCGCACGGTGACTCACATATACTCACGCAAGGTGTCTCACACATACACGTGAACGGTGTCTCACACATACTCCCGCAAAGTGTCTCACACGTACTAACGCACGGTGTCTCACATATACTCGCGCACGGTGTCTCACATATACTCCGCACGGTGTCACACACATACTCGCGCACGCTGTCTCACATATACTCAAGTAAGGTGTCTCACATATAGTCACGCAATGTGTCTCACATATACTAACGCAAGGTTTCTCACATATACTCGCGCACGGTGTGTCTCACACATACTCGCTTACGGTGTCTCCCATATACTCGTGCACGGTGTCTCACACATACTTCCGCACGGTGTCTCACATATACTCGTGAACGGTGTCTCACACATACTCCCGCACGGTGTCACACACATACTCGAGCACAGTGTCTCACATATACTCGCGCACGGTGTCTTACATATACTCAAGCACGGTGTCTCATATATACTCGTGAACGGTGTCTCACATATACTCCCGCACGGTGTCTCATATATACTCGCGCACAGTGTCACACACATATTCGCGCACGGTGTCTCACATACTCGCGCACGCTGTCTCACATATACTCCGCACGGTGTCACACACATACTCGCGCACGCTGTTCTCACACATACTCCGCACGGTGTCTCACACATACTCGCGCACGCTGTCTCACACATACTCCGCACGGTGTTGTCTCACACATACTCGTGAACAGTGTCTCACTCATACTCCCGCACGGTGTCTCACACATACTCCCGCACGGTGTCTCACATATACACGTGAACGGTGTCTCACATATACTCAAGCACGGTGTCTCACATATACTCGCGCACGGTGTCTCACACATACTCGCGCACGCTGTCTCACACATACTCCGCACGGTGTCTCACACATACTCGCGCACGCTGTCTCACACATACTCCGCACGGTGTCTCACACATACTCGTGAACAGTGTCTCACTCATACTCCCGCACGGTGTCTCACATATACTCGTGAACGGTGTCTTACACATACTTCCGCACGGTGTCTCACATATACTCAAGCACGGTGTCTCATATATACTCGCGCATAGTGTCACACACATATTCGCACACGGTGTCACACATACTCGCGCACGGTGTCCCACATATACTCCGCACGGTGTCTCACACATACTCGCGCACGCTGTCTCACTCATACTCAAGCACGGTGTCTCACACATACTCGCGCACGGTGTCTCACATATACACGTGAACGGTGTCTCACATATACTCAAGCACGGTGTCTCACATATACTCGCTTACGGTGTCTCCCATATACTCGTGCACGGTGTCTTACACATACTTCCGCACGGTGTCTCACATATACTCAAGCACGGTGTCTCATATATACTCGCGCATAGTGTCACACACATATTCGCACACGGTGTCACACATACTCGCGCACGGTGTCCCACATATACTCCGCACGGTGTCACACACATACTCGCGCGCGGTGTCTCACATATACTCGCGCACGGTGTCTCACATATACTCAAGCACGGTGTCTCATATATACTCGCACACAGTGTAACACACATACTCGCGCACGTTGTCTCACATACTCGCGCACGGTGTCTCACATATACTCCTCAGGGTGTTTCACACATACTCGCGCACGGTGTCTCACATATACTCGCTTACGGCATCACACATTTACTCGCGCACGGTGTCTCACACATTCTCGCGCACGGTGTCTCATATATACTCGTGCACAGTGTTTGTTTGTTTGGACATTTATTTTTGGTAACACACAAAAATGACAATTAACATGTATAAACATTGAAAAGGTATAGCTTGGACAAACACCAGCCCCGAGGGGCTCTCGAAAGTCAATCTCTTTAGGAAAATAATAAAAACATAAAACGAAAGGCTTTTGTCGCCCTTGCGGGCTGATTAAATGAGTTCTATTGTTTGATGGGCGGGAAAAATTAAATAAAAACCCGCCCTGTCGCCGGTATTTGGTCGACAGGGACTTAAAAAAATATATAGATACACATAAAGACGGAAGACAAGGTAGAAAACATAGAATGAAAGGTGACCGGACGTAGACAGGACATATAAAAAGTGAAACGGGAGATGGATGTGGTATGCTAAAGTTAAAATGGGGCACCGGGAGAATTACAGTACGGGTGACAGGAATAAACTGGACAGGGGTGCTCCGGCCCTCTGGTAGAGGACCGGCATTACATACTTTAAGCGTGGAAGAATATCGGTTGATATAAATTGGTTTGAGTCTATAAACTGTTTGAAAGATGCCGTGCACAGTGATCACACATACTCGCACACGGTGTCTCACATATACTTGCGCATGGTGTCTCTTATATACTCACGCACGGTGTCTCACATATACTCGCGGACTATGTCTCACACATACTTGCGCACGGTGTCTCACATATACTCACGCACTGTGTCTCACACATACTAACGCACGGTGTCTCACATATACTCGCGCACGGTGTCTCACATATACACGTGCACGGTGTCTCACATATGCTCGCGCACGGTGTCTCACATATACTCGCGCACGGTGTTTCACACATACTTCCGCACGGTGTCTCACACATACTTGCGCACGGTGTCTCACATATACTCACGCACTGTGTCTCACACATACTCGCGCACGGTGTCTCACATATACTCGCGCACGGTGTCTCACATATACTCACGCACTGAGTCTCACACATACTCGCGCAATGTTTCTCAGACCGATAGTTGATCTCGTCTGTATTATTTTAAATATGTACTTTTGAAGCATTATTGGTATTTATTATATAGAAGGAACTATTATTGAATTAAAAAAAGAGAAATATATTAGAACTTTAATTGTATTTGGTAGAAATAGACTTTTAACTCAGTCTGTTAAAAAAGAATATAATTATTATTTTACTCGAACTTTAATATCAAAATAAACTTTTTCATGTTTTAATTATAAAAAACTTTGAAATCTAATAAATGAAAGAATCAAGATCAATAAAGTATTATACAAATAAGAATTAATCATTATTAGGGTTGTTTGTATAGTAAACAGAACATACCATAACTGCGTGTTCGGACAAAAATATTTTCCTGCAGTTCATGCAGTTATATCGTGTCTTTCATGTTGTTTTATTAGACGAACAGAATGAACAACGACCTGCTTTATGATTACCTGATGAAGAAGGTTCTGTATTATCAAATTTGCATATTTCTAACAGCCTTTGTCTCATTGTTCTTGGCAAACGTGAAATTAATTCCCACTTTTTTAGATGGGGCATTATGAGATCTTATGAAAGCGTCTCTAGAAACTTCTTGCGGCTTGTTTTTATCTTGAAATTGTTAGGACCATATATTATATAAGAATTTATCCCTGCAACACTCATAAAGCTGTAAAAAATAACCATAGGCCACCGATTAGTTCGTCTAGCGCAGTAATATGTCTCGCACATTTTGTCTACAATGTCAACGCCACCTTTTGTAGCATTGTAGTTCATAATTATCTCTGGATTTCCAGTTCGTTAATTTATTTGTGCATCATCGTGCATACTAGACACAAGTAGAATATTTTTATTTTTATTTGGCACATATGAAACTAGGGTGCAGTTATTTCTGTGTCCAAATAAACTGGAATTTTCTGTACGGCCTTTTACATTAGTAAATTTATTTGGCAGTTCCTTTTTATTCTTGCGAATTGTTCCTATCACACTTAGCTTGTGATCCCGCATCAAACTGTCGACTGCCTGTGAAATAATCATCATAGGTTATATTTCGACCAGATCGATCGATTACACCACAAAGACGCTTGACTAATGCTTGTGACCCAGTGTCGACTTTATATGGCCTTTCATGTTGTTGTCATACATAAACTTCCAGACACAACGTATAAAACATTTTGGCATCGGTCAGTGCATATACTTTTATGACATACTTGTTTGGTTTCGAAGGTATATACTGACGGAAGCTACAGCGGCCTCTGAATGCTTCCAACTTCTCATCGATTGTTTCAAATTCAGAGGGGCTGAAATGTTTTTTGAAAGATGACACAATGTCTTCAAATAGGTCTCTTTTTGGAACCAACTTGTCAACTGAAGCACGTTGAGTTCTTGTTTCCCCGTCGTCAAACCTTAGACCTCACAATTTTTTTTTAAATTTTTTTTTTAATTTATCGTCCTGTATCATTCGGCCTGGCTCCTCAAAATTAATCCAGGCCCAGTTATCCTCGCATTATTCTGCTATTTCCTCTTTACATATCCAAGATTTCCTTATAATTAATAATTAATAATGAGCTGATAATTAGCATTTGGTTTTATATGCATCTTGGTGTTATCTTCGCTACTGGTCCACCCCGGGTATTTTATTTCCCCGGTACCCTTCACCGTCACTTAGCGCCACGACCGCCTGGGACGATGTTTGCAGAGTCGTGACTCTTAGTGACGGTGATGAGCATTCCCCTATCCGCCACCTGGGGAGGCGCCCTATGGGTTGTAGCAACCAACTACTTCTAGCGTCCCACTTAACTACACCCTAGTCTAAAAATTTACTTAAAACTAAACTACAACTAAAATATCTCTTCCAAATCTTTCTTAGCACTTAACGTCGTTTATTCCTTATTTCTTTTCGTGCTTGCTGTGATCCAAACCATCTATTACTCAGTACGCCCCCACCCCCATCGACCGGTTACTCCAGTCATGAGCCACACGACTGGTCCAGGCCGCAGGGGGGAAGTCACCTTATTCACAACTGTGCCATCTCCTCTTTCCTTTTCCCTATCTTTCATCGCACCATATCAGTGCCCAACCTTCCCCTCCAGATGCCATCTTTTGCTTCATCATCCACTACTACTGCTGACCTCCCAATCACTCCCTTCACTTCCTTCAACCTCCTCTTCTCCTCCGTCCACTCTTACAAACCATCCAGGCTCTTCCTCTCCCTGTCTTCCTCCTTCTCTACCCGCTCTTCTCTCTTCTTGTTTTCCCTCAATGTATCTCTTCCTTTCCCACTGGGTAATATTTTTCGCCATCGCATCCAAGTGGACCCACTTCTCCTTGTGCCTCAGCACGTCACCCACCAACTCCCCTTGTATATGGACTTGGTTTTCCCATCTCAACCAATCATGCTTCTCGCATTCCAGGACCTTATGATCTGGGGTGTCCACAGCTCCACATTCACATCTGTCCGTATCCACAAGTCCAAGTTGGAACAACGACTCTTTATATGGGCCTTTCCCTGATAAGTACTGGATCAGACCCGGGTATGGCTGCTCGGCCATGTCATTGTACACATATCTCCTTTCCATCTCTCTCCTCTTCCATCTCTGATTCCCATTGACCGACAGCTCACTGTCGTCTGACAACAGGGAGTCCAACAACACAATTGCCGACTCTTCCCATCCCGACGTGAAGCTTCCGTCTTCATTTTCAAGGTTGCTATGGACATGGGTGGCCTAATCTTTCCAGCAGCAATCCTGAAGGGAACTCCCCATGGGTTCGTCCTCAACTCCTCCCTTACAAACTTCTCCCAACTGGCTGTCTTAACCACCCTTATACCTTCTTGAAACTCCGCTTTCTTATCCCTATATATGTTAAGCATGTATCCCCTTTCCAGTTCTCCCCTACTTCTCTGATAGTTCCTGCTGGCTTTTTTTGCTTCCCTCCTCAGAATCTCCAGGTGACCATTCCAAGCCTTGTTCCCAATCCTGGGTTTATCCACCAGCAGAGGGATTGCTCGTCTCATCGCTGTCTGAATCATACGTCTCAATTCCCGTGTCTTCATGTTTATGTCGTCCCCCGCTTTGGTTGGCTCCAGCTCCACCAGTCTCTCTCTGAATTTACCCCAGTCCGCTAACCTCATGTTGTACCTTCTTCTTATTCTTATTATTCTTTCACCGCCCACCTCACTCTCACATTCTTCCCCTGAGACAACGTTGAAGATAATCGCCTTATGGTCGCTTGATGTTTCGTTCTCCAAGACTTTCCAATCCCTTACTCGTTCATTCGCTTCCTGATTAACTATAGTGGCATCTATATTAGTATTTGCACCCCACCTCCCCACGTAGGTCGGGGGGTTGTTTTCTTTGTTTAAAACCATCAGTCTATTTGCTGCAATTAACTCTGCCAGCGCTCTTCCTCGCTCGTTTGGCCTGGGAGACGGATCTCTTCTGTCCCTTCTTCTCCATTTATGGCTATGCCATAAGGGAGATCTGGCGTTTACGTCCCCGACCATAATCACCGGCACACCCTCAAACGCACTAAAAACCTCTTCCATCTTCTCCAGGTAGGGTTCTATGGGGTGCCTGAAATGGAAATACATGTTAAATAATATCACCCTTCTTCCCTCTGATTCCAGCTCCAGGCAGATGGTGTGCTCATCGCAGTATTGGTTAATCTTGGTGGCCTGTATACTACGGTTCACCACTATCACCACACTCATGGGAGCACCACCCACGCTAAACACACTCGCTGTAGCCGGCATTTGCGGTATCTTCCCCTTCCTAGTATATGGCTCTTGCAAGCATATAATGTCCAACTTCCGCTCCTCCACCATCTTCCGTACCTCGTGAAGAACCATAATGCTTCTTGCTGTATTAAGCTGACCCACTCTTATACATCCTCCTACCTGCATCATGGGTGATGCGTGTACACATAGCAGCTGGGCCAAGCCTCCTTTGCATTAAAGCTGACTCTCCCATGGGCCTTCACGAAGTGCCTGTAGATGGTCTCCCAATCAACCTTCTCACCTCTCCTGCTCACCACCTTCTCCACCAGCCTTTTCAGATCTTCCGTGGCCGTCGGCGGGTTTACAGCCCTTAGCTGGATTCTGTCAACCAATTCCGGTACCGGAAACGCTACTTTCTGCCCTTCTTCATGCCCAGACCTTGTTACCTGTCTCAAGGCCATCTGAAACGTTGACGCTTCCTCAAGCCTGGACAGTCTCAGGGCATCCTCCCAATGGCAACCCCTTTCCTGAGATTTCTCTACTTCCCCACCATCCTTCAGCACATCCTTCACCTCAGCCTTTTCAGCAAATTCGCCCTCCTTACTAGTCCTGTCCCGTCCACCCGCTCTTCCGCTTCCAGGGTCGGGCCCCTGACCCACCTAATCCACTTCCCCTCCCAACTTCCCACCTCCTCCTCGCGGCTCTCCTCACTCCTTTCCCCCCGTTTACTTCTAACCGTTTCTTCCCTGTCTATACCCCTATTCTTCCTCTTCAAACCCTCGGTGTCACTCGGTAGACTCTTCCCCCGTTCTTTATACTTTGCATCATCTCTCTCCCTCATATAGGACCCACTCTGCTCCCTTTTCATTGCCCTTTCTTCTTGTACTATCTTATTTCCCTTATCCTCCAGCTCAGTCTTCTTTTCCTTTGCTCTCCAGGTTCCCATCCCAAAATTCTCAGTGATCCTCCTCCTAGCCACCCTTACCCCTCTGTTGATTCTCGGGTTCTGAATCTGCGCTATCATCGTCGAGGCGGCTGCCGCCGAGTCACCGGTGGAACCCAGGTGCCCGTCCCAAAACTCGTTGCCAGGCCACGCGTTTCCGTCCAACGCATACGTCGTGACCAGCAATTCTCCTGTTACGCCCTTCCTAACTCTGTAGGGTTGATCCTTTGACTCAAAGATGTTCACACCGTATTTTCCCTCAAGTACCTCTCGGTCCCTAAACTGGTCCATAACATTTTCCATCCATAGGAACTCGATGTCCTTAACCGCATACCTCTCATCCCTTTTCTTCTCCAGTACCCTGATTATTGTTGTTCTCATTACCTCGTGAAACAGCACTTCCTGCTCCTCCGCGCCCTTCCACACACCCAAACCAAACCCCACAATTTTCAGAAGAACTTGCTTCCTATTAACCTTCCCTGGTGATACGCCTCCGACAAAAACATTTCCATTATCAACTCTATTCTCCTACAGTATACATCCCTACTTATAGCTCCACCATCCATAGCCCACATGTAGTCAGACGGGTCCTTCCCTTTCAGCAAAGACTTCCTCACCAGTGCCATTGGGCCCTCCTTTACCGAATCACCCATATATTTCCTGTCCCCAGACTCTAATCTCCTGAGGTTTGGTCCCACTACTCCAATGATGATTCCCTCCCTCCTGATATCTTCATTAAAGTCTTCTTTACCCATGTTCTTCCTGCTACCGTCATTAATAAACCTCGTCTTGGAAACCACCCCCATCATCCCCGAAATGACTATCTCAATGTCCTTTAGCAACTTAAAGTCCCTGTTGTGTTCCTCCGCAGCTCTTGAGAAATTCCTTCCTTCCTTCCCCCACCACGTTTTATACGTCTCATTCCGCCCATACACATACACACACATCTCCGTGAGCAAGCGATCAATCCATGCACATTTCCCCATATCCTTGTACAGCCGCCGAGTATCCTTATCCTTGGAGTCCCCTAAAACCACTAAGAGCTCCTCTATTAGTTCCTCCGTATCTGGGTGCAAGATAACTCTCGCCGATTATCTCATCTCGTCAACCTCTTCCATGGTCAGCATCCCCCTTTCTAACCTTCCAACTACATCGGTGCTCTCCGACGGAAACGCAACACTCCTACACTCTTCTAGAAACTCCTCCAGGTCCTCTGCATGCTCTTCTCTCTTTTGGCTCCCACCCACCTCCTACATCCTTCCATCCACCGACCACTGCACCTTCTCCTTTTCCCCCACTTCACCCGCAACTCCTCCTCCATTACACCCTTCCTCTACCTCTTCTAATTTCCCAAAACTATATCTTCCAAATCCCAATCCCTCTTTACCTCTGGCTTGCTATCCTTCCTTGCCCCACATCCTTTTCTCGCCTCTACCTACTTCTTCAGTTCCGCACGTCTGTGTCGCCAACGATGACCTCCCTTTCAACATCTCCCTATGCGCTATCCACCCTCCGCTATTCCTCCTTCTTCTGCTCGGCATCCTCCTTCTTCCCTTCCTTTCAATTCTCTCCAATGTATCTCCCAACCTTCAAACCTCCTCAGTCAGCTCCATTAGCCCTCAATTACACCACAGTTTAGGTTATTCATAATTAATTTTCTCTGTCAGTCTCCTCAACAACATTTTATGTGTTTCACATTACTTCTTGTTGGGATGTTTACATAACTCCTTTCTCCCCTGTTCTCATTCCTGACCTTGCATGGGATGCAGACTTCCTTCCCCTTGCAATCCTTTCTTTCATGTCCTCCTTCCCCACACTTGGAGCACTTGGCCACACTTTTACAGTGTTTTCTCACGTGCCCAGGTCGCCACATTGGTAGAATCTAGAGACCACCGTGTAATCTTTAACCGAGACGCATCCAAACCTGATGTACACCTTTTCCCCAATGAGCAGTTTTCTTATTTCCGGGCTCACCTCCACTACGTGGTTGACCAGCCGTCTGTCTCTTGGGCCAGACTTAAATCTCGGATTGAACCGGTCCATAAACTTGTCTCTCTCCACCCTCCCCTCATAGTTCTGCTTGAAGATTGTTTCTCTTAGTTCCTCTTCCAGCATGTCCTTGCTTACGTCATAAACTATCACCAAGGGATTCCTCAACCTCGGTCTTTCACACTTGAGATGCTCCCTGATCGCTTAATTGTTAATTAATTTGTCGACCTCCTTCTCATCTGCTGCCTCCACGATCAACATTTTCCCTGCTGGTCGGATATAGTTGATTCTCACTTTTTCCTCCCCTTGATTAATACACTTCTTGAGAATATCCTCCATCTGGCTCGGATCCTTGCTCTGTTTGGATGAGACGAACACAGTGTTTGGTTTTCTCCTCTCCTCAGGTAGTGGCCTCCATGCCTGTTTTCCACCTCCTATCCCCTTTTACCCCGCTGCCGCAACCGCAGCATACGATGGCACCGCCTTCGTGACTGCCCCTGCTTCAACCCTTCTCAACCTGTCATTTTCTTCCCTCAGCTTCTCATTTTCTTTCTCCGCCCTCTCTAACTGACCTCTAGTATGCGCCAACGCGTTCACTATCCACTTATACCCCATAAAGAGGGATTTTAAATCCGCTTTCGCTATTCTGGACTTCTTGCCATATTCCCACAAAACGCCCAAGTACTGAAACTCTTCTTCTTGTAACTTAGCTGGGGTCATCTTCACCTCTCCCTGTGCCCCTTCCTGTGCAAAGACAAATGACTCCATGATCAATGCCTTGATCTGTGCCTCATTTTCCTCCTTGTCACTCCCAGCTACACCCACTCATTCCTTCCCCTCCTCATCCTCCTTTCCCTTTGCCTTCCTTTCCTTTCCCTCCTCTTCCTCATTTCCCTTTGCCTTCCTTTCCCTTCCCTCATCTTCCTCCTTTGCCTTTCCCTTCCTTTCCGCCCCCTGACTCGGGCTCCTGGTTGTTGGCATTTTTCTTCTGCACTTACCTTCTCACTTCACCCTTCTCCTTGACGTTCCGCCCCAAGGACTCCCGTATTTTAGAGAGAAAATTTTTAAGCTTCCTTAGATCTGCCCACAGCCGCCACTGAAGTCTTCCTTCAGCGTCACCCACCTCCTCAGAACTCACAGAAGTGCCCCAGGGCCCCAAAAATACCCCCGGGTAATTTTCAATTCTTACCCCTTTTTCGATTTTTCGTCTTTCCGCCACTGGATTTAGCGATATCTCACTTAGCTAACTAATTATATACCTAATTCGGTACACTTCCCTCTATTAATACAAAAGTTATAACACTTAACAAAAAATTTGTCCAAGAACTTCTTTTTCCCCCTACTGCATCGCAATAGAAGGTAAAATCGACTCCAGCTCATTGTTAATAGGAACATTTCTGGAGATTAATCATCAGTCCTGAATAGATATTTAGCTTTCAGCCGACCATTTCTCCTAACACCATCAAATAAAATAAGGCCAAGAAATGCTAGTATTTCCTCTTCGTCAATAAGTCTATAGTCCCTTGCTCGTTTGAATTCAGGTGAAAGCTGTTCAATGTGTTGGTTAGTATAATTCGTAATAAGATTGATTATTGTGTTAAGAGAAAAATTGTTTAAAATCTCACCTGGATCTTTTGTATTTCTTGCTTCTCTCTTTACCCAGGAAGTTGGATAACAATATTTTGAGACCATGTTCTAACAGTAAACGATGGACAGTTTTTGTTCCATCTAGTCGTTTTGTCTTTGTCGACGTAGTAGTTTCAGACGTTTGCGAAACTTCTTCAAATTTGTTTGACGAATCACCCTCCTGCTAAGTGTCGGTATTTTCCTCTTGTACTTCTAGACTGTCACTGTGTGCCCAAACCTCTCGTGGACCCATACAATATTGTGGGAGACCATGTGTCTGCCCCCGTGGTCACCGGTGTTGCGGCTAGGGGTCCGCGCGCCAGAGTTGGGGCGAGGCACAAGTTCTAGTATAGGTGTTGTTCGAAGAAAGTTGTCCGGTTGATGTTTTAACACAAGTCTTTATTTGTGTCTTTGGTTGCGTTTCCCCCCTTGGTCGGTCCGGTTACACAACTGTATCTCGAAAGCGAGACCCCCATCTCCAATCCCGCGCATGACTGTGTCTCTATCCCCGATCAGCTCTGCCCACTCCCGGAACTGAGAGCCAACCGCCATGAACCACTGACCCGTGTTGACCGGAGTCAGGAAACCACTCTGCGCTCTCGAAGAGCGAGCCTTGCAACCTCGACGAGAGAGGCGCGGGGAGGTCTTGCGCAGCCAACCACGCATGGCAGAAAGAGGGAGGGGGAACGGGCAAACCGCGCTGCGCGCGGGCCCAAAGATGAGTGACGAGACACTTGGCACAGAGTCCCCCCCTAAAACTTAAGGGCAGGGCGGGAGGAGATGAGGTGTCCAAAGAAAGTAATATTAACCCAAAAATCTGGACCAACCAAGAAAACCCACAAAAACAATATTACATGTGATGAAATAATACAAAAGAAGACATCAGTGACGTATTAACAGAGAATGAAATATTCCCTAATTCAAAATTTAACATTTATCAGTGTTCAGCGCGCGCCCGCTAAAAATTAACCACCTATTCTAGAATTACAACAGTGGAATTAATTACATCAATATAAATATATACCTATTATAGAACAATGTCCAAATAATATTCCTCGAAGGACTTAAGGTATAAATAACATGATTATTAGAAATGAATAGAATAAACAATATACACAATCGCTATCTCTACCAAAATTCGGCAAATGACTGGAAATGCATTTTCTAGGAAAAAAAAGAAGCATAGAGATCCCGTTGGCTTAACACCAAGTCATTATAACTTATGTTCACTCTTATTTCACTCAGTCCCTTGTTTGCCCCGTATAATCTAGGAGCACTTATTATCGTCTTAGCAAAGGGCACTCACAACCTGATGTCATTATGCCGAGATGTGGGGTACATCCAACACACGGAAACAAGACACAGCTCATAAATACACACTTTTCTTCTTCAAGCAAAACATACATATAAACCACAAGACAACTTAAGAACTAGTTTCTGTCTCGGAGTCAGTGACAAGGTTTTAGTTGCGTGACATGGGCACGACGTGTGGCCAGACCAGTAACAGGGTCCAATAATTGGACCGTAACAGGGGTGAGAAACTTTGATATTATCGTCGGAGCTGACCACTGGTAGTCCAACTTCGCCGTTTTGCCGTCAACCGCTCTACTGTAATTATGTAATTCGTATACGACTTTATCCCCAACTTTGTATGGTACCGGATACCTCCCTGCGTCGTACCTGCGTGCTACCTTGCTCTGTGTTTTTTTCAGCTGGCCTAAATCTTCCCCCCACTCGGCCTCAATGCATCTTTCAGATTGATCCTCCAAGGCTCCCGGGAGTATTTCCCACCTCAGGTTGATGGGAGAAAGTAAGTCATGACCTAACATCAAGGAGGAAGGGATCTTCCTGTGACTGTCATGTACAGCGCTATTAAACGCTATTTGCAATGGCATTAGGTTTTTACCCCAGTCCTTATGGTGGACGTGGTGAAAGGCAATCAAGGCAGCCTTGAGGTTCCGATGGAACCTTTCCACGTGCGAAGTTTGCGGATAGTAAGGGGTCGTGGTAACATGTTTTATACCATTGTTAAAACACATATCCTCAAATATTTTGGATGTAAACTGGCTCGCGTTGTCAGACACCAGGATATGAGGGTACCCAAAGTTGCGAAACAAGGTAGCATCAAGAGCGTCAACTACCGAGTTGGAAGTCGCCACCCTCAATGGCGTCATCCACACAAACTTCGAGAATCCATCAACTATGGTAAGTAAAACGTTGTATCCTTTCCGTGACCTTGGTAAGGGACAAAACAGATCAATAAAAACTCTGTCAAGCGGGAAGCTAGCGACTCCTGAATTTAACATCCCGTACCGGCAATTCCTAGCCGGCTTAGCCCTAAGACACACCTCACATTTCCTAACCCAGTCCCGGATTTCCGCTTTCATCTCTTTCCAATAAAAATACAAACCGATTTTATCTATGGTCTTGTTCGCACCTAAGTGCCCCCCCACCGGGGACTCGTGATAATACGCGAATATCATCCTAGCCAAACTATGGGGAACGTAAACCTTCCAACCTGCACGATGGTTGGGTCGTATCAAGAGAGACCCATTAAGCAATTTAAGGTGATCGGGATTAGCCTTGTCTTCGCAAGACTGAATCAGGTTCGACAACTCCGGATCCTTTATCTGAGCTTCTCCGATCGGGGTAAACACTTCAGGGATTTTGCTCAACACGCCCAAAACTACCAGGGCCACCTGAGGAGCCACATTCCCACGGATATCAGGTTTCTCAAACATGCGAGACAAGGAATCGGCTACTGGGTTTTCCACCCCTGAAACATGAGCAATCTCGAATCTAAGTGACTGCAACTTCGCCACCCAACGTCCTATCTTTCCGATCTGCCTAGGATGTCTTAACAACCAGGAGAGAGCCGAATTATCAGTGTACAAGTCGAAAGGGTGATGTTCGAGATATTTTCTAAACCGGTCGGTGGCGTACACTATTCCGAGGGCCTCCAACTCAAAGGTAGAATAGTCACGCTCATGAGGATGCAGAGTACGACTAGCTTACGCAATCGGTTGAAGAGACCCATCAGTCTCTTGGCAAAGGACGGCTCCCAACCCAGTCGAACAAGCATCAGTTTGGAGAACAAACTTTTTAGAAAAATCGGCCATCTTTAATACGGGGGGCCCAGACAATGAACGCTTCAAGGCGTCAAAGGATGCCTGACACTCGGGAGACCAAACGAATGGAACTCCCTTTTTCTTTAAGTGGTACAAGGGTCCCGTCAAACTCGCCAATTTTGGAATGAACCTTCCAAAAAAACTTACCATACAGAGAAATCTGGAAACTTTCTTTTGGCTGATGGGGACGGGGAACTCCTTAATAGTTCGGACACGTTCGGGGTTTATAGACACCCCCTGGTGGGATACCATGTGACCCAGATACTCTATCTCTGAAACTGCCAACCTTAGCTTCTGCGGGTTCACTGTCAAATTGGCCGCCCTCAACCTGTTTAAGACCTCCTTAACATGTCTCTTATGATCCTCCAATTTGTTAGAATAGATAACGAGGTCATCTAAATAGTTGAAGACATACTTAAACTGTACATCCGAGAACACGGTATGTAATAGCAGTGATAGTATTTGTGCCCCAGTTGACACACCAAAGGGGACGTAATTGAACTCCAAGAGACCGCATTGCGTGATGAAAGCTGTATACGGCTTAGATTCCTCAGTTAAAGGGATTTGGTAGTAAGCTTTGCTCAGATCTATGACTGTGTAATACTGGGCCTGACCTAAATACTGGAACGCCTCGTACAGTATTTTCTTATTCAACTTACGATAATCGACGACCATACGTGTCTCCTGCCCGGGACGTCCTACTAAGAACGTGGGAGAATCATAAGGGCTTTTAGACCTTCTCACTATTCCTTTCTCCAACAAGTTCTCGATATGTGCCTTCAAAATTTTAAGCTTAGGGGGGGTATAGAAGTAGGCCTTTGACCTTACAGGGGTGTGATCAACTAGTTCTATTCTGTGAGAAAATACATTAGTGTGACCAATTCGGTCGCAGACCACATCGGAATACTCGGCCAAAACTGCCTCAAACTCGGGTCTATGGTCACGTCTCTCTTCAAGTACAGTGGCGCCAGGAGTGTCAGGGCAAGACAGGGGTGTCAGCCTTACTAAGAGTCCTGGTTGGGATTTAAAACTTATCGTCCCAGAATACACTTCAATGGTGGTCCTAGTTGCTCGGAAAAAGTTGTGTCCTAAAATCATTTGAGTCACCAACCTGGGGGCGACAAGGAACCATAATGGCCAAGCCAACCCTGCTATTTTCACTGAGACCTTGATTCTTGTTACTACCCGAAACTTCTCAAAACTCGCAGTATCACAATCTATTTCACAACTCTCTGAGTCCTTAACTAACCTACGCGTGTGAAGAATCCCCAATAGATCTTCTGAAACAACGTTATGTAACGAGCCTGTGTCCAGTAGGGCAACTATTTTCAGAAGTCCAAGTTCGACTGAGGCTCCCAACAACATGGTTTCCCCAGAATGACGCGGAGGGCAATTAGTGACGATCTGGCGAGGAAACCCAATCCCACGTCTGAGATTAAATTTTCTCCCCTCACGCCGTGGACCTGCTTCCGCTGACATAACCGAAACATTTGACCGGTACTGTTTGTCACAGTTGCGCGCTAGGTGGAATTTGGAATTACATCTATAACACTTCTTTTCTTTAAATTGGTTGGGATTGGTGGGTGTATGGCTACTTCTATTCTGACGATTACCATAAATTCCATGGCCGTTCCCTGGGTCAAAAGTTCTACCACTCACACCCAGCCGCTCATTCCTCCGATCCCCTACAATACGAGCCTCCTCCCTACTGGGTTGGGTCCACCTGTTGTAGTCCCGAACTCATCATTACATTGCTGGAAGTGGACAGCCACTTGCAACAGCTGACTAACGGTCTCTATTTCGCACCTTTCTTATGTTAATCCTAATTGAGGTCTCAAGTTAGAATAAATGCGATCTACTGTCTGTGTTTCAGAGAATCCCCCCTCCTAAGATAAGGGTCTGGATACGAATAAAGAATTCATTGACTGGTTCGAGAGGCGCTGAACACACCCAAAAATATCCCTCTCAAGTTATCTACGTAGTTGGCTGGGAAAAAACACAATCGGAAAAAATCGACGAACCCCGCATGTAGTCCAGTGTGGTGGTTGTTACGCATCCAAAGTGAATTTTGACCTAAAAATATCTCGGGCAGGGCCTTCAACATTTCACTGTCGGTTACTTTGTAGCCGTTTTTAAACTCTTCTATCTTTTCTAGGAAATCTATGGGATTATATCCAAGGTCAAACGTCAATTCCATTTGCGGACTAAATTTAAAATTTGAACGATTTTCTTGCTTGAGGATCATTGTCACTAGGAATTTGTCCTAAATTTCCCTCTAATAAATCGCGTTCAATGGTAATTGGTCCTCTACCCGTCCTATGTTTTCTAACGGTGTGTTGGGCTCTCCCTTTCTAATGTTAATTTCTTTTCTGAGAGCCACGCCCATCTGATTCTCTAACTCGCCACAAAATCGTTTAAGTTCCTCTAACTTCGTATTCTCCTCAGGCGACTCTGTGATAACCTAAACAGGCGGGATTTCAAATGACCGAACGTACTGCGAATTTTCTTTTCAACAGACGGTAAGTCTGTCATACAGAGCTATCATAGTTTGCAAATGTTAAATTTATCTGCTACAAGGGATGTTCTAATGAAAATGCGGGGACTTTATCTATTAACACTAGAGAACGGTTCTCATCCTTCTCGACGTCAAATACGTCACTGAGTTGTGACCTTAAATTTTATCAACGGTTTTTTCGGGTTTAGAACCACTAATTGTCAATTCGTAGATTAACTCATCCTTAAATAGTCGACTAGGGTCAGGGTGTTCCATTTTGCAATTCACAAATAAAATTAGATACCACAAAACTAAACAACACATTATATCCCAAAATTACTAAAAGACCCACGAAATTTGGGGCCCCTATATTATCATCCCCAATCTGGTAAAATAAGGCACATTAATCACGAAAATGTGTCTCGCGTCTTTAAACATGGGCGTGCCAGTCTCTGAAATGGCCCCACGTCCCCCTCACAACAAACAAGAACCAATGGTTCAACTTGGGTAAGTTGTGTACTTCCCTGATTCAAATCCTTGTCACTGCTCGATAGTGATACGTCATTGTAAGATTGGTACATCTTATTAACTAATATATTATTAACCAATACTAGCCTCACATATGGCGTTTCCCTCCCCACATGTCAAATAGAAAATAAAACTATCCTAATCTTAACCAGATTTGGCTTTAGTCATTGAAACAAAACTATCTATTTGGTTGTTGTTCGTAAATAAATTATTCAAAAGATAGTTAATAGTTTAACACTTCTACATTATTAGAAACATTTGCAGGAATAACCCACTTTTAAGTTTCTACTTTAGATTGGTTAACTATAAACATAATAACACTGAAAGTTAGCTAAAGTTTGAAAATAACGATATAGAATTCTTTTTAAATTAATGGTTTCACCAAAACTAGTGTCAAATTGTTCATAATGGTTAAGTGTCCAATAGTCCCAATGTAAGCAAAACACAACAAACATAGCCATTCATTAAGAGTTAATTGAGTCCCAATTGAAGGGGGAGAAAAATGTTTTAGAGAAAATATACAGTCGAAGCCAATTTAGCTGATACGTAGATTTCCAGAAGTTCTAAGAGACAGCAGCGATGACAACGATGATTTACGCCCTTGGGTTGAGTACTATCTTCTTAAGGGGGTCAAATCCTTCTCGCCCCGTCGAGATACGACTCCGTTCACTTCGCCGAAGGGTTAGTCGAATGGGAGGTCTGTTGGTTGGACTGGTGACGAGTGACAACCGGTGACAACCGTTGTGTGAAAACACAAACCACTCTCTGCTACCATCCTGTGCCCAAACTCTCGTGGACCCATACAATGTTGTGGGAGACCATGTGTCTGCCCCCGTGGTCACCGGTGTCGCGGCTATTGGTCCGCGCGCCAGAGTTGGGGCGCGATACAAGTTCTAGTATAGGGGTTGTACGAAGAAAGTTGTCCGGTTGATGTTTTAACATAAGTCTTTTGTGTGTCTTTGGTTGCGTTCCCCCCTTGGTCAGTCCGGTTACACAACTGTATCTCGAAAGCGAAACCCCCATCTCCAATACGCGCATGACGGTGTCTCTATCCACGATCAGCTCTGCCCACTTCCGGAACTGAGAGCCAACCACTCAGAACCACTGAGTTGTTGGGCCGGAGTCAGGAAACCTCTCTGCGCTCTCGAAGACGAGGCGCTGGAGGACGTGCGCAGCTAACCACGCATGGCAAAAGAGGTAGGGGGAACGGGCAAACCGCGCTGCGCGCGGGCCCAAATTGAGTGACGAGTCACTCGGCACAACTGTCACTCTTGTCATCGTAATTTGAATCGGAATCTTCACATTCTAACAACGCCTTATTCTTTCTTCTCCATTGTGGTGATAAAAATGGCTAAAAACAAAGAAAACTGTTCTCAAATAATGTAATACAATAAGCTCAATAAGTATTATACACCACTAAAATAAATAATACATTTCATTGAGTAATGTTCTATAATAAAAAAATTGTTATTTACCTAAAATAGTAACACTTAGACTCGCGTCGGTCTCATGGGCCGATAACAGTAATAAAGTGTCACATATCCACTCGGCACCAACGCATGCGCTGCATTAAACAATGTCTAACAACAAACTAAGAAGCTACTAAAAACCGGAAAGTCCCAGTGATGTTAATTTTTGAGAAAACAACGAATTATTGATTTTTCGGTCTGAGAGACCAATGCGCGAGTATACGAAGGATAATTAATTACGAATTTCTATCAATGCGTGGGTATATTTAAGCAGGCTAGCATAATTTTCAAGCACAATCGACACTTTAGAAGGCAGTGATTGTAGTGAATTTTATTTCCCCTCGGGGTGTGTACTTCTGTGTAAGTTTTCATCATGTGACCTTGAGTGATTCAAGCCAAACGTTCTACACGACGTGGCTCCCTTCCTCCGGAGTAGTCGACTCCGCCTCTTCTCCTCTTTTTCTCTTACTCCAACATCGTTATTACAGACTGGCCTAAACCTTTAATAACACTTATTTTTAACATAGCTAATAATATTTTAAAAGTTTTTAAATACCAATGTTGAATGTCTAAGGTAACCTTCGGAAACCTACGTTCTACTGACTGATTTTATTTGGCTTGTGAAAGATTTTGCAAACAAACAATTGTGCTCATAAAGTGCACGACTAACTAAGTTCTATATGAGAAATAAAAAGTTGAAACATTTCTCTCAACATGTGTTCAATACCGTCCAATTAATCTTTTAAAATCCACACAACCGCGATATACAAACGTTTAGTGATCACAGGTCTAAACGAAGGCCTTCTTGAAATAGATTTGTCTGTTGATTACGTCTTATTGTACTTTTAATACTGGTTTTTGGGTTAAAAACTTTAAACACTTATTGCTGTAGATTGCCCACCAAATATATCCTTCACCAAACTGAAGGCTGGAATGACCCATTATATTTTAAATTGCTTGTATTTTTTGCTTTACTTTAAATTGTACTTAACATCAATAGGACTGAATATATTAGTAGTTAGTGGGATTTACCAGCACAGCGCTCTCATTGTTTGAAATTGGTCACGTGACCAGGCCTCCTCGCTCTCTGATTGACTGTTGTTTTCCCCCTCCTCTCCCAACCCTTATTCTGACCCCCAAACCTACCTCCTCTGACCCCTTTTACCGTGTTCCGGACATGTTGGTTCATGTATTATTGGTTATTTATGTATACTCGTAGCTTTTTTATTTCAAATTACAGGATTTTGTATTCATTGGTTAGGGCGTTGTAGTTTATTTGGGGAGCATACAGTCCTTAACGTTTCGGCATGAGGGCTCTGCACGAACCTCACGCTATGACTCTGGGGTAGAATGGGGCCATTTACTCTGCTCGCCCACTTACTCAGAAGGGACCACTGCTCATTAGTGTGCGCACTTTCCCCCCTTCCCCTTGGTTTTTTCCGCTGATTTCGCAACCGTTATGAGTAATGGGTTTTCCATTTATCAACCCCTTATGAGGTAATGGGTTGACTGATCATACATGGCGCCAGTTTGGCGGGACGACAAGAGAAGTCAGGACAAGATTAGATCGTGACCTTGAATTGATGTTGCAATGGGTTTTCTTTGCAGATTGTTGACGACTATAGTCAGCTTTCTTTCTGGCATCGGTGAAAAGTTCCTTGATAGTTTATGGGGTTTAACCCCAATGTTGAAGTATGTACCACATACAGATAAAACACTCAGTTTCATGACGATAAACTGTGTGCCGTCTCTATGAAGCTCTGGAAATCCACAATGACGTCTATGGCTTAAATGATGGGGTAAGGTACGGGAAGCCGTTTATATTAACTCCCATAATATGTCACGACGTTTCTGTCCTTGTCAATGGTGATAATGTTGGCAATCTCCTCGTACACGATACAGTTGACGGTTTCAGTGAGAGCTCTGATGAAGCTCACTTTGAGTTTCAGAGAACCGTGCCTCGTAAAATCCAATGCGTTGTCTTGTGGGCGTACAGATTAGGTATGAGATCGGAAGCCATGAGATGATATCGCTTGGAGAAGGCTTCCCGTGTGATGTCGCTACTTTCGTTTATGAAATGGATACCCGTTTCAGAAAAAAGTGTTTGGTAGGACATGACATAATGGCCGTTTTAAAAATGGGCTGTAGCGGTTTCGACAGTATTGTTCCCGTCCACTTAAGTGAGAAATGGCTTTATGCCATTGTTTTGGAAGTTGAACGGGTTCTTGGTGGCGTCTCCGTTGAACGCCGCGTTCCGGACAAATCCCACGATGCACCGTTTGGGTAACTCTCCGGTGAATACGTTGTCCAGTGACTTCCCTTGCACGCCCGTTGGAATAGTGAGTGTTTTTACCTCCAAACGGGTGATGGGATACTTTTGCGGGGCTGACGTTTATAATTTTGGCATGTGCCAACAGTATATAATGTACTACTTTGACACGTTGAACTAGTAGTCCAGCTTCAGCGATGTGAACCCTAAAGTAAGGGAGTTCAGGGATGGCCATAAGACTAAACCCGACTCGGGAAGGACCAACTTGACTCTGAGTTCGGTGCCGTTCAAAAGGATATTTCTCTTGGTTAAACATATAACCATGTAGATACACAAAAGATCCACGGGCTTGTTTTTGCGGTGAGAATGTGACGGGTCTCTAATTGCTTGGTGCCGGCGGTAGCCCCTCAAAGTTTCGGGACTGCGCGAAACCACAGACGACAAGTCAAATGAGTTATTTTGGCATCACTGTTGTAATTGAGCAGCGTCTCAATGTACGCTCTTTAGGCATACGTGTTGCTGGGTGGTAAGTCTAGGTTTTGGTTTAAAAACTCATCCACCTGTGTGAATAGCGAATGCAACCAGTTGTTGATGGGTGCGATCTGATTCCCCCTTCTGTGAAAGCGCAACCGTAGGTTTTCATGATAGCCGCCCTGAGATAGAGCATGGTCTCGGAAAGATTATATAGAACTCGCCTTGTCCGGTAACGGTAAATTCTATGGGTTGAATCATCGGGAGGGAAGATACAGGTTTGTACTGGAGCCATTGCCCACTTTCAAGACTGGTTTGAGTGGGTGGCACGGAAAAGATATCGAGTTCGCTGCTGGCACACTCGCAGGACTGGGGGTGTAGAAACGACATTTCAGCTGAAAATATCTTTAACTTTTTTCTTGACCATTTTACGTCGGGAAACGACCGAATACTGACGTCGTTGCTTCTTACAACGCTCTTTATAGCCGGAGCCGGTTATCAGGGAGTCGATCTCATTCTCGGCCTTGCGTTTCAAGTTTGTTCAGCCTCGCTGACACGATTCCGTAGCGCCTCTTTGAAAGGACGCCGTTGATTGGTGACGTCGAAGAGCACGTCGATACCCGTATGAAGCGCCTGTTTTCCAATGGCTCTAGCGCCAATTCTCAGCAACGGTACGACGCTTTTGAAAAGACTATTGAAAAAACTTCATATCCCAAGCCCTCGTTGAGAGGGAACACCGTGGTAGATCGAAGATATACCTGTTCTACCCTAGTTGACGTAGTATATTTGTTAGGGACAGTTCATGTTTAGCAGTGTCGAAAATGAAGTTTCACGCACACTTTTCCAAACTCACGCGGTACAGGTTCACCAGTGTCTGTTCTTATATTGATTTCCAAGCTTTCAATTTCCCTTCTAAGCACGGGCATGTAGTGCAACGGATCATAGCTAACTGTTTTATGTATGCCGTAGAGATAGTTTATGTTGTTGATACCGACGATACGTAACACCGGTGCCTGAATGTCACCCACGGACTGAGGATCGACGATATCCGTGTAGATGTACATTTGCGAGGGCAATCCTAGTAGAATGTGGGCGTACTGTGACTTTGGGACTTTGTTCAGATTAGTCTGTGGATCGAAACCGAGCTGTAGATTTAGTTGGTTTGATAGAGTCAGCAGCTGTATATTTGGTGAAGAAGAGACAATGTCCTATTTTTGTTGGGGTTTGTGTACTTGAATACAACTCTGGAATCCCCTTTAAACGCCTCTACGTCGGTTAGAGAATTGATAAATTCTTGGATAGTGCTGTATTTTCCAGGAGGGATATGATTCTTGAATATTTGTTCCACGCCGTTAGCGTTAGCCACGCTCAGTCGTACCATACAATATTTTGACCCTTGGGAACGATGGTGAAAGAACACAGATATTGAAATTCAGCCAGAGTGACTTCCCAGCGGCCTTCGAGTGTAAGACGGTAAGGAAATTGCGTGGTGAAATTGGTGAGGGTATTTTTCGGGAAATATCCATAGAGTTGTCGCTCGACAAAGTGAGGTAAAGCTGGTCCCTTATGGTAGGGCGCTGACGTAACTGGTAGGAATCCAAGTATTAAACTTGGTGGGGTAACCTTTCCACTGCACGTACACTTTCTTTCTGACGCCTTTATTCTAGACGCGTAGTATTTTATCAACTTTAAAAGTTTGGGAAGACGTACGCGGTGCAATTTGGGTTCTTAAAACGTTCCCCCCACCACTTCGCCATCAGTTCGGCCAGCCTATAGACGACAGGTTGTCGCAACACGACACTGCTGTGTTTGAATATCTCTTTGCTCCAATTGCTTTCGTAGTCCTTTTCAAACAGCATTTTGGATTTTCTTATACGCATCATGTCACTGACTTGAACCACATTAATTTCTGAAACGTCGGCCGGTGCCATCTTGATACTGGAATATTTTGCGCCGTTGTAAGCGTCAACTAGATCTTGGAGGACGTCCACATATCGATACGTGTTATTTTTGGTAAGTAGCGCCACATGCGTTCATTCAGAGTTCTATTGAATCGTTCCACAAGCTTGCCTTCACCACCGGATTATGTGTGGTGTATTAATGCACGCCTTCTTCTTGAGAAATTTCAAGACTAGACATGCCGTGAATTCTGTCCTCTGGTTCATCTGTAAATTTAGAGGTTTACGGTCACTTTGTTTGAAAATGTCCTAAAATGTGTCTCTCACGACACTCCCCATCCATCTTGGATGGAGCGTCCTCACCCATGCCATCTTGCTAAACACGTCGATTATGGTGAGCAAGTACACTGCACCGTCGTTGTATTTTCCGAGACTTCACATATCGTTGAAATCGGCTTGTCAGAGATCGTCAATGTTTGACACCACGTACTTGTTGTGTGGAATCTTTTTTATCACAGGTTTGTGTAGGGTATAAGCGTCCAGCGCACGTAGCCATTGTTGTACTTTGGCGGGATATTTCTTGGACGACTTTATGAGCGACGCCGCCCCTGAAAACCCTGCAGTATGAGAAGGGTCGTAGTAAATGTCGTCTAAACGGGGCATTAAGCTTGAAACGGCAGCCACCTGTTTTCATCCACCTTCTTCAGTTTCTTCTACTTAAGGCGTTCTTTCGGAATGCGTATATTTTGCAGTGCAGTGAGAAACTCTCGCCACCCGATGGTTCACTGTGTCTTCTTGCTTTGACCAGATCGTTGACTATATCCACAATAATGGATGCACGGATAGGCGTATCGTGAATGCTCACTTCTCCGTTTGAGTCTCAAGAGATGCCACCTCGGGAAATAATAAGTTCTAGTATAAGTCCAGCTTTTTTACTTGCAAGTGCTGGTACAGTATTAAGTACTTTTTTTAATTACCAATCTAATTTGGCCTGGCATCTTACAATTTTAAATCCAGGCCTTATATACAGAGTATCAAAAAATTTCATATTATTATACAGTTTCCAATTCTATTTAATCTAAACAGATTTTGGCTCCTACAGTACCTATCTCCGAGATACAATTTCATTCACCGGTTGGTATGCCCCGGGTATATTACTTCACCGGTACCCACCTCCGCTGGTCACCCCATCAGACCCGGATTCTCATCCCAGTCCAACGGTGTGCCCAGCAGCTGCGAGCATCCCCCTATCCACCTCCTGGGGAGGCGCCCTTAACGGAGTTGATGCTTCACCTACACCTAAATGCAACCACTTCCTTAATTACCTTCCATGGAATTGTTTCTCCTAACCTACCCATTCATATCACCCTCCCTTCCCTATCCTAATCTTATCCTAGCTTTACAACAAGCTAACCTAAATAACTTATAAGCTTCCAGGAATGTCCAATGCCCCGATGGTACAAAGGGGCTGCAGAGCAGCCGTCTATCTCCATCTTGCTGCCAGGGGCCCTTACAAGACCTAATCCTAATCTTCTTGTTTCCAAGAAGACGAATCTGCAGTCACAGGATTCCCCCATTCGTCCCGTTTTTTTTCCCCTCATCTTTCCCATTGATCGGCTTTAATGATGATCCCTCGGAAATGACAGGGTTATCCCAGTAAACCTCCGGACCCATCAGCCGCCCGGTATGCCAGTCCCACAAGGCTTCGTGTTTGCCACTACCCGGCATCTCTCCTTTTTCCTAATGGAAGGTCGTATACCATTAATTCCACAGAAACAAACTTCTCCTTTCCCTATAAACCCCCTGCTGAGATCTCACCTAGGTCCGTCTCAGTCTTGCTTCCCGTGTTTCTGTCCTCGTCATTGTCTCCTTCTTCGTCACTATCCCTGTCACTGACCTCGTCACTGTCACTGGTCTCTTCCCCCTTCCTTCTCTGGCCCTCCGTCTGTTTAGCCTTTGACTCAATCCTCGTCCCTCTCTCAGTTCCCTTATATATTCCATCTTTGCTCTTTCTGAAGCTTCCGCTGCCAGCTTATTTAGGAACCTCCAATGAGAGGAATCTTTCAGGATATCACCCACCAGTCTCCCCTGCACTTCCTGTTGTTAGGTCTTCTTATCTCAAGCGTATGGGCACATTCCATCTCAACATGTTCCGGGATACCCATCTCACCACATTCACACCGATCAGTTTCGACCAATCCCATCTTCCTTAAGGATTCCGGGTAAGGCCCCTTCCCGTGATGAATTGGACCAGACCCGGGGATGGCTCCAAATGTGCGTTATCAATCCTTTCAACCACATTGGGAAAGATTTGAAAATCCCTCCTACCAGTTTCACTGCTCTCCCAGCGTCTCTGCCATTCTCTCAAGAGAGCAAATACTACGTCTTCAGATGTTTCAACTTCTGGTGAGGTGAGTATCCTAACCTTCTCCTAGTTATTCTTTCTCTTCCAGTACTCAATTGCCCTATTCTTAACTAGAAGGCCCAACGGCCACACACCTAGAGCAACGTTCAGTGCGTCTGTCGCCACTTTCCGGTAGGCGCCCGTGAGTCTCAAAAGGACATTCATCTGTATACTTCGGACAGCCCTAGCTGGCACTAATTTTTCAGTCTGTGCGCCCAAACGCACGCTCCATAGTCAACAATAGAGAGAAGGATCGCGTGGTGGTATGTCTTTATTATCCGCATGGGCAGGTGGAACCTCCTCCGCCCAATGCTTATAATCTTATTCATAACCCGCTGAGCTCTCTCCATCACTTCCTCTATATGCGTCGTGAAGTTTCTGTTCTCATCAAGAGTGACTCCCAGGTATCTGACCGTTTGGCTCCTTCTCAAGTTATTCCCCTCAACCTTTATTGCCGGATTCCCCACAATTTTTCCCTTAAACAGCATGAATGTCGTCTTCGCCAGTGCCATCTTCAGTTTGACACTTTTGCACAACCTTAATATCCCTTCTAGACTCGATTAGATCTTTCCTCCAGTCTCATCCTTGATTTACCTTCTACCACTATTAGAAGGTCGTCCACAAAGGCTACCACCCCATGCATTTCGGGAATTTCCTCCTGCATTTGCAGTCCTGGTCCAGCCCCAGATCCCAGAATATCGGCCCTCAGACTGAACCCTGGGGACATCCTTTGGTCAATCTTTTCTGCACGCTAGCTCTCTGACACCTCAGGGTGGCATAACTATTTCGGCAGTAGTCCTTTAAGCTTCTATACAATCGCCCTGGACACTACAGTTCTCTTAACTGACCAAACAACGCCGGCCACCATAGGTTGTCAAATTCTCCCGATATGTCTACAAATATCCCCACCACGTATCTGTCAGCGGCCGAGTCGATCAATTACATTGCTCTAGAGATGGCATTCTCTGTCGATCTATCCCTTCGAAATCCATACTGCTGTTGATGCATGCCCACTCCTGCCTGTGCCTTAGTAATCTTTCGCACATTATTTTTTCCTGGAGTTTCCCACTCGTGTTTAGCAGGCAGATAGGTCCATACGACTTTGGAAGAAGCGGATCCTTGTCCTCCCCCTTGCTTAGCACGATTACCTTGCTCTGCTTCCAGATGTTGGGGATTCTGCCATGAGTGGGGCATTCATTTAGCAGGCCTGCAAAGTAGGGGGCTATGAGGTCTGCGGTCTTTTGCAGCACCTCGACCATTATCCCATCTGGCCCAGGTGATTGCTTCTTCCCCATCTGAGCAATAGTACTGATCACCTCGTCCTGACCAACCACTTCCACAGGCTCCTTATTGTCATACATGTCCCGAGTCATGGATCCTCTAAGCTCCCTCTATTCTTCCATATCTGCTTCCTCATCATCATCCGGTAACAACGTATTCATCAATAACTCCGCAGATTCCTCCCAATTCGTCGTATTAAGTACGGCAGGAATGGGAAGTACAGACACTTCAGGGATGTTGGTGGGGGGATTTTCAGATGGTGGAAGGTGTTGACTAAAGTGCATATAGCGCTGTAGCACTGGTTGGTATAATGTTCATTTATATTTGTCTTCAAATTTTGAAGAGAGGATTCTTTCCATTTCGTTGTTCAATTCGTAGACCACTAGATTTGTGGCCAATGCCACTTGCTAGTAACGCTGTAATTTTTCTGGGGATACCGATATCATCTTTTTCGTGTGTTCCATTATCAACTTGTTGAATAAGGATCCAAGGACACCGCTAATTAAATGGGCTAAAAGTAAGGGCAAGAACGCTCCTCCTTTCTGAACGAGTAGTCGTCTCTTCTTCTTCCAGCACTATCCTCGTTTGACCACCTTACGCAACACCTGTTTGTGAGCACGTAAATTTGTCTGCCGCGCATTTTTCAACGGCATCTACCCTTTTAAAGTTGTGTAGGCATACTCGCAAACACCGTCAATTAGTTACTGGTTGGCCGTTTTCAGCAATGCGACACGTTGTTAGATGTTCATGCGATGCATCGCACGCAGAAGAGGGGCTTGCCCCAACACTTTGGGACTGATGGTTATGAAATGATCTGTAATCGGGAAGTGTCGGTGTTTTTATAGCTTTTTCTTGGAAGGTACACGAAGCACCCGAGATTAGTGTGAGTTCTATATCTTAACCATTCGGGTGTACCTTGCCGTTTTCAGCAATGCGACACGGTGTTGGAGGTTCATGCGATGCATCGCACGCAGAATAGGGGCTTGCCTCAACACTTTGGGACT
Organism: Timema cristinae; assembly: GCA_039000515.1. Taxonomy (NCBI): domain Eukaryota; kingdom Metazoa; phylum Arthropoda; class Insecta; order Phasmatodea; family Timematidae; genus Timema; species Timema cristinae. Next base: position 69,368 of record JBCFYV010000003.1, on the reverse strand, counting down.
GATGGTTATGAAATGATCTAAAATTGGGATGTGTAGGTGTTTTTATAGCTTTTGCGTGGAAGGTACACGCAGCACCCGACATTAGTGCGGGTTCTATATCTGAATCATTCGGGTGTACCTTGCTTGAAATCTAACAATATACCCGTGGGGAGTACTTGTAGCATCAGTGTAAGCCTCTTGTAAAACATGGGGATATTCAGAACATACCTGGCGTGCAAAGTGTTGAATCTGAACTTATCCCTGGGATTTTTAAAAAGCACGATATATTGTGCGTTTAAGGAAATGTTTCTTTGGCCCTTGCCCTGGTGGAATGTATTTTGTGTAAGGTACATGATGCTAATATTTTGATGGTGGCATCCTTTGGTGAAAAGATCGATGACCACTTCGTTGGCTTCACGCATCAGGTCGTCCAAGATATTCAGCTGTGGAGAGTCATTAGAGGTGTCATCCATTTCCGGCAAACCCTTACAGAATATAACGCGGGGACATGACCTGTCTTGTTCGAATCCCGGTTGCCATAAAGCATAATACCATGTGATTTTATCAAATTTAACGTCACACATTGTGTCCAAGTGACAGATAAAGTCGGCTACAAAATGAGACTTACCACAGTCAGAAGGGCCGCATATGATGGCCGAAAATGGATGTTTCAACTTGTCCATAATGTTTGAGACTGAGCTTATCATCTATATGAAATTGTATTTATAGGATAGGAGGGGTGCGGGTGTAGAAGTTAAAACACAAACATAACAGTTTCTACAATATTTATTTACTACGATGAAAAATATACTGTGAATATTTAAATATATATATTTATACATATTGGGAATAGTACTAAAGATGGTTCAATATAATATATATAGAGATGGTTTCAATTTAAAAGCAAATAAATAAATAAATATATATATATATATATATATATATATATATATAATCAGTTTAATATATTTGACTAGAATAAAAATAAATATATATATACAAACAGTTTATTATATTTGACTAGAATTAAAATAAATATAAAATATTATATAATAAATCAATAAAAAAATATGTGTGTTTTCATGCAGACAAAAATTATGAAAAAAATCTCAAATATTTAAAAACTGGTATATCAGTGGAACTGGCTAGAGTGAAAGAAAAAATAAGGTGATTATGGAGCTCGTCTAAATCATCACCTATTAGTCGTGGCTAGTGCGTTTACAAGGACTCTGATACCCAAACGGCAATGTATTATAAACATCGGTTATCCGACGTTTGGTGTACAGCGGCCGGTAAACCTTACTCTGTGAAACGGTACATACAGTCGCAAGACCCTTTCTTACAATTTTGTGCGGTATCTGTATGTATCTTTCCGCGGCCTGTTCAATGACCATCGCTTTCAAAACGTCAAAATTAACGTCGTTCCGGGTGCCATAGTTTATGGTGATCCCGTGGCCTCGCACATAGTTTTTGTTTTGGCAGGATCGCCACCAACACAAACTCGGTACGCGTAATTCTTGGGACCGTCAGATTAAAAGGCATTAATGTAGCTTCCTGGACCGTAATCCTGAAGTTCGTCAGTGAGGTCACCTTAAAAGTCTCCGTTCGGTGGACTCCAATCACTGGGGCGTTCTGTGAATAGAACGCTATCTGTATCGTGATACAAAACACAGGCCCGTCAATCTGGCGCCAAGGTTGCGAACACGTCATTGGGAAAAACCGTTGCTTGGGTCAATGACCTCAGTATCTATTCTTGTCTAAAGGCGTCTTGTTGAGCCGCCAAACTGTCGCCTGGTAAAACCCATTGCGCCCTCATTCAAGGTCACGATCTATTCTTGTCCTGACCTCTCTTGTTTACCGGCCATACTAGCACCAGGGTTGCGACAAAACATGCAATGATTACGTCATTGGGAGGACCCTGTTTTCCGAGGTCAATGACCTCACGGTTTCACGGTCACGATCTATTCCTTTCTCAACTCGTCATCAAGAACCGTCAGGGTTGCGACATAACACGCAATGATTTAGTCATCGGGTAACCCAGGTGGCCAGGATCAATGACCTCGTGGTTTCAAGGTCATGATTTATTCCTAGCCGCCAGGTATGAGTCCTCAGTGTTGTGACATAACACGCAATGATTACGTTATTGGAAAAACCCATAGGAAAGGGGGTCAAGGTCACGCTCTATTCGTGTCTCAACGCGTCTTGTTAATCCACCATACTGGCACCAGGGTTTTTATGACGTCACCGGGAATACCTAGGCGGTGTGGTGGGTGTTGCAACATCACAGGAAAAACCCAGGGGAGGGGGTAGTGGAAAAGTGAGCGGAGGTGAAAGGGGGGGCTTTTGCCACTCCCTGATATCCTCACTTGATGCTCAGAAGCAGGAGGGAAAGGTTCAGTCACTAGTTCACTGTTGACTGCATGTTACCCTAATAAATAAATAAACATCATAGTCCATCCCAATCTTAACCATACATGAATAATTAATTAGCAATCATCAATAATCTACATGTCTGGAGGGGTATAAATGGAGGCGGGAGATGCCAGGGTCAATGACCTATCTCATGGTTTCAAGGTCATGATCTATTCCTGTCTCATCTCCTCGTGTCGTCCCGCCAAACTGGTGCTATGTATGAGTCATCAGGGTTGCGACAGAATGATGACGTCACCAGGGAAACTCATTTCAGATGAGGGTTGCAACATCGTTCAAGGTCGTGATCTATTCATAACCGCCAAACTGTCGCCAGATATGAGTCATCAGGGTTGCGACAGAGCGATGACGTCACAAGGGAAACATATTACGACATCAATCAAGGTCACGATCTATTCTTGTCCTGACTTCTCTTGTCGTCCCGCCAAACTGGCACCACTAATGAGTCAACCCATTACCACATAAGTGTTTGAGACACCGGGAAAACCCACTTGTCATAAGGGTTGTGACATCAGCGGAAAAACCCAGGTGGAGCGGGGTCAAAAGTGCGCACGCGTGATTCGCAGTTGTCAATACTCGGTAATGTGGTCGAGCAGAGAGGATTCCCCCATTCTACCCCAGACAACCCTTGCGCGAGGTTCATGCAGAGCCCTCATCCCGAAACGTCACGGACTGGTTGCCCCCATTCTACCCCAGACAGCCATAGCGCAGGGTTCGTGCAGATGGCTCACGTCGAAACGTCACGGACTGTATGCTCCCCAAATAAACTACAACGCCCTAATCAATTATGTGCAAGTTAAGGAAATAATCCAGATAGATGATACATAAAGGTTGATATTCGAATCACGTCTTGGCTATCTGAAGGTCAATAGTCTTGTGACTGGTGAAGCCAGCAAAAATTAAAATAGATTCGTTATAGCAAGAAACCTGATATGCTTATGGGCCCACTCATTCAATTTATGAAGATGGAATGATCTTAGCTTACGGATACAGCCATCCCTGACATCATATTTCCATTTTTTTGAAAATGACAACTTTTTGTACCAATGTATTATCCCTAAGCTATCCAGAATGTGTCTCGTGATCAGGGTAATTATTCATTAATTGTTTAAGGAAGAACGATTTTGAACACTTTAAGAATCCAGGATAAATCAGTGGTAGGACAATGTTACGCTAAGTAAAGAGTATCAGGTTCGATTCTCACATCCTTTAGATATTAATCAATCAGAACTAAATTTAGAATTATCTTTAATATAGTTTGACCTAAGTAAATTGAACCTTTTAAACGTTTATACGTTTAAACTTTTATATGAAGCTACCATATGTTATAATCTCTGTCACGTTTATAGATGGCGTTAGTCATTAAAAATGGTTAAAGTGACAAATTAAATTATGGGGATGTAATTTAGTATAACTAAACATTCATGTGAGGTATACACAATGAAATATTTATTATTATTAATATTATTATTATTAATATTATTATTATTATTATAATTATTATTAGCACCGCGTCTTACTACCCGTTCGGGTTATACGCACTTACGCTAATGTGTAATGGTAGGGTGATTGTGAGATGAAATGAAGGACCTACAGTTTAACGTGGAATCCGAACCACGGTGGCGACCTGGCATTCCACACATTCACAAGATGTCTTGTCAGAGGTGTAGGAAGGGTTTGGAAGTCAGATAAATCTGTGCCGGGACCGAGGATCGAACCCCGGCCACCAGGAAATATTTATAATATTAATATTATTGTTATTATGAATTATAAATTAATGTATAGTACTAGAAATAAAATATTAATATATCATAATATTATTAGTATTAATATAATTATTTTATTATTATCGTCTTATAAATTATATTATAAGAGCTCATTGTGTAGGTACAACTCATATAACGAATGTCTAATTATACTAAAATTCAACCCCACACATTAATTATTTTATCTTAACAATGTCACGTAAAAAGTATAAAACATCAAGTTACACCCCTTATAGGTCGGGAATTGTAGCGAAATGAAATCATTGAATTAATATTTAGGGCATATAACTAACTATACACTTGTTAGGATTGACATAAATATTTTCAATGTCGAATTACTCTAGAAATAGATGTCTATAATATTATTTTTCGTAAACTTTAAAAGGTTTAAGTTTAACACAGTACCACGTCACTATATTTTAAAGTTTACTACAAAGACAAAATTAAAAGTTAGCTAAATAGTATTATACTATGATATCTTAATTTGACTTGTGTTATTTGGATAAAAACCATATTTAATTTTGTTTAATTGTAATAATGTTGACCATTACAACTAATATATTTTCTCATAATGTACAAATTGAGATTTACAACTATTCCAATACAGTTATAACCAACACGAAAAAAAGCAACAACAATGATATAACAAAAGAAAATAATAGAAGTACTGCTTCCAACCATAGAACATGAAACATTTGTAAACATTCCTTTTTCTTTATAAAATGTACCTAGTAGTATGACCAAACATTCCGCCCACCTTGAAAATATACTTTCAATGAAACATAAAAATAATTAAGATATAAACTATACAAGTGAAATGAGTTAAGCAACAGTTGGTTCAAAATAAATAAAAGTATATCACTATTGCATACAAACAGAATACTGTAACACCCAAGTCAGTACACATCTATGCTTAGTTTTCTTCCATTGGAAGTGGACATAGTTTTGTGATGGCTCTCTTCAGCGAGCCACCTGCGGTCTTGAGAGTGACCACACGAACTATTCCATCTGTGCCAGGATGTAATTCCAGTACTCGATCCAGTTTCCAACTGAGCGGAGGAGAATTGTCCTCACGAATGAGAACCAATGTTCCCAATTGAATGTTATGGCCATGTGTTCTCCATTTCTTCCGCTGCTGGAGTTCGGCTAAGTACTCTTTGGACCACCTGGCCCAAAAATGCTGAGAAAGTTGTTGCGCATGCTGCCAGCGTGATAGTCGATTCATCTGAAGTGATGCCAGGTTTGGATCTGGAGTGGTCACTAGTGAGTCTCCTATCAAAAAATGAGCGGGGGTAAGAACAGAAAGGTCGGAAGGATCACTGGACAGAGGCGTTAAAGGACGGGAGTTTAGACACGCCTCTACTTGTGTTAAAATCGTGTTTAGCTCCGCATATGTAAGCGTGGCATTTCCCAAAATTCTGTTCAGATGATATTTGACAAGCCTAATTCCTGATTCCCATAAACCACCGAAATGGGGTGCTCTTGGAGGTATAAAGTGCCATTCAATGTTGTCTTTGGCTAGAGTGGATGTCACTTCCGTTTGATGGTCATCAGAAGTAAGTAGATTGCGAAGTTCCATAAGTTCATTGTTTGCTCCGACAAAATTGGTAGCGTTATCAGAATAAATATGAAGACATTTGCCTCGCCGTGCCATGAATCTTCGCAAGGCTGCTAAGAATGATTCTGTAGTTAGATCACTCACCAGTTCAAGGTGAATAGCCTTGGTAGCGAAGCATACGAAAAGAGCTATGTAACTCTTTATTTTCTTCGCTCCTCTTCTTCTTCTTCCTTGTAGTATTGGTATTGGACCACCATAATCAATTCCTGTATGCAGAAATGGACGAGAAGATTCTATTCTTCTCTTGGGAAGCTCTCCCATAATTTGTTGTACGCCTCTGGGTTTGGCCTTGAAACATTTAATACAATTGTGCACAATCTTCCTGCATAAGTTTCTACCATTCAGTGGCCAAAACACTTGTCTTAGCGCACTGAGCATTGCTTGTGGCCCAGCATGAAGTTGTTTCAAGTGTTCGTTGCTGGCTATTAATCCTGTCAGTTTGTGTCCCTGAGGTAGCACAATTGGATGCTTCTGATCTGGTGTGAGGTTGGATTTTTGTAAACGTCCGCCCACCCTGATGATTCCATTGTTGTCTAGAAAAGGGTTCAGGAAATGTAGTTTGCTCTTTTGATTAACTTGATGATGGGATCTTAGATCCGAAAGTTATTTCTGGAACCTTTGGTGTTGCACAATTTTAATTATGGTTGTTAGTGCTAGCTTGGTTTCATTCGCTGTAAGTGATCCCCTTCGACGTGATTCGTTAGTATGTCTGGTGTTGTAAATGAATCTTAAGCAGTATGAAACTATGTGTACAAGTGTGTTAAGCGATGAGAATTTATCAATTAACGCACAGTCTGGAACTATGCTGACCAGCGTGGTGTTATTCTTCCTCCTCTCTAGCACCTCTTCATTTGGAACTTCCAGAGAGAAAATAGGTTTCATCCATAAGCTAGAGTCCTGGATTAGCCAATCTGGACCATACCACCATAAACTCGAGTGAACTAACTGCTCAGCTGACACACCTCTAGACACAAGGTCAGCAGGGTTTTCATGCGTTCTAACATGTCGCCAATTTTCAATTTCAGTGATTTCTTGAATTTTGGCAACTCTGTTTGCCACGAATGTATTCCAATTTGATGATGGTGATGCCAACCATGCTAACACAATAGTTGAATCTGTCCAGTAGAAACATTTGGTGATGTTTTTGTTAAGGGCTGATAGGGTACGATGGGTAAGTTCTGCCAATAGTAATGCTCCACATAATTCTAGTCTTGGCAACGATGATTTTTTGAGTGGAGCTACACGGGACTTAGAACAAATGAGGTTGACTGTACCGCAACCTCTTGAGTCTGTGCTTCTTAAATACAAACATGCGCCATAAGCAGACTCCGATGCATCTGAAAAACCGTGAATCTCCAACTGGACGGTTGTGTCACCTGCTAGAATTCTTCTCCTGATTTGCATTTTATCGAGACTTGTGAGCGATAAAAGGCATTGTTGCCAACTTGAGTGCAAACTGATTGGGACCGATTCATCCCAACCTAATTTTAACTGCCATAATTCTTGAAGGATAATCTTGGCCTTCAGGATGACTGGTCCGATCAACCCTAATGGATCAAAAATATGAGCTGTCACCGATAAAATGGTTCGTTTTGTGACTCTATTTACTACGTTCTGGGACACATTGTTAACTGAGTAGTGAAAAGTGTCACGCTTTGGATCCCACAGCAGACCCAATGTCTTGATGGTGCTATTTTGGTCAACTTGAAGAGTCGGATTGCTCTCTTTATCTTCTGGAGGAATGTTGGCCAACAGCTCTTCCTCATTAGCACACCATTTCCTTAAATGAAATCCGCCACGTTGTAAAAGTGCTTTAAGCTGATTTTGAAGGGTCACAGCTTCTTCAATGGTGTCCACTCCTGTCATGAGGTCATCGACGTAGAAGTATTTCCTTACCACCTCTGACGCCATGGGATAATGTTTTTGTTCGTCTCGTGACAATTGTTGCAAAGTTCGTGTTGCTAAGTATGGTGCACAAACTGTTCCATATGTTACTGTTAGCAAGCGATAAACTTGATGAGGCATACTAGGATTCTCTCTCCAGATAATCTTCTGTAAATTCAAAATTGCGACGAATCCATTTTGATTTGGCGGTACATTTTTTCAATGTCTGCCGCTAGCACATATTTGTGCGTTCTGAAGCGTATGATAATAGAAAAGAGATCATCTTGCACAGTTGGGCCAACCATCAAAATATCATTCAATGATGATCCAGAACTAGTTTTTGCTGATGCATCGAATACGACGCGAAGCTTGGTTGTTGTGCTCGAGGTTTTAAAAACTGGGAGATGTGGAATATAATATTCCACACTTGATGGTGAACAAATGTCTTGATCTTGCAATGGTTCCATGTGCCCAAGAAGTTCGTATTCACGCATGAATGCACAATATTGCTCATGTATTTCAGGTTGCCTAGCCAGCCTTTTCTCTAATTGATCAAATCTTTTTGTAGCTAGCTCCTTTGAATCCCCCAATTCCCTTGAATTGTCTTTAAATGGCATTTTAACAATGTATCTTCCTTCTGGTGTCCGAGATATTTTTTCTGAAAAGTGTCTTTCGCATTTCAAGTCATCACCAGAGTAGTTGTGTGTAGCATTACATTCTTCAATCTCCCAAAACTTCTGAAGTTGTAAATCAATATTGTGTGTAGAAACAAAATGACAAAATGTTGCTGGTGATGAACATTCGCGAAACACCTTCCCTGCCACAATCCAACCTAGATTTGTTTTTTGTAAGATGGGTGATTCGTTGGACAGTTTAACTTGACCTACGCACATCAAATCCCAAAAGATCTCAGCTCCAAGCAAAACATCGATTTTACATGGCTCATAGAATTTAGGATCAGCTAAAGTAGTTGTTGATGGAATTGTCCAAGAAGAAAGATCAACACGTGTGGTTGGAAGTTGTTCAGTAATTTTTGGTAGAACAAGGAAATCTAGATTCGATTTGTAGGCATTGAATCTGGATTTGATGGATGTGTTGACGTTATATGTAGATTCATTTGTAGACGCATTTATACCCGTAACATGTGTAAAAACCTTGATTCGTTTAAGACCCAATCGTTGACATAATGCCTCAGTTATGAAGTTTGACTGAGATCCAGAGTCCAACAGTGCTCTGCAAGTAATTGAAGTCCCTTTAACACCTAAAATGTCAATCAACGCTGTGGAGAGAAGCACCTGACTTGGTTTTTTGACAGTGCCTGAAGAATGAGTTACAGTCACTGATGATTGTGACTGCAAGTTGGGGTCAATGCATTGATTAGTTTCATTGTTGAGAGATATTGATTTTCTATCCATTGTTGCATTTTCAGGAAAGTGTAATAAAGTATTGTGTGATTTGTCACACATTTTGCAAGAACCTGACTTGCATTGACCTACTCTATGACCTGGCTTGAGGCAGTTCAGACATAAATTAAGTTTTTTGACCTGCTTGAACCTATCTTCAATAGACATTTTCAAAAACTGTTCACAATGAAACAATGGATGTTGAGCATTGCATAAATTACATGTAGCATAGTGTGACACTAAACATGTGTTTCCAAATGATTTTGAACCTGAACTCGCCTTCACGAACGGCTTATGTGTATTCATTGTTGTTTGTGGTTTGCTGGTTTGAAAACGATTAGTTGAAATAGCTTCAAGTACCTGACACCTACGCTGTAAAAAGAGTGTAAGGTCAGACAATGTTGGTAGCTGATCTGATGATGCCACGCATTGCCATTCACGATACGTAGTCGTGTCTAGTTTGGAACCAAGTAAGTGAACCACTAATGTGTCCCAGCTATCAGTGGGTTGATTTAATGCCTTGAGAGCTCTGATGTGTCTTAGAGTACTATCTAATAATTTTCTCAAAGAAGTGGGCGATTCTCTCTCCACCTTTGGTAGGTCAAAGAGGGCCTTGACGTGTTTCTCAACAATTATTTTATTGTTTTGGAACAGTTCTTGTACTAAATTCCATGCTACTGTGTAGTTGGCTGACGTAAGTTCAAGAGAATGAATGACATAGGCTGCGTCGCCCTTCAAAGACGAGCGAAGATAGTGAAATTTCTGTATGTCAGTTAGTGACTCATTGTTGTGTATAAGTGAATTACACACTTCAAAAAATGGTAACCAATCTTCGTAACTTCCACTAAAAGAAGGCAGATTTATAGTTGGAAGTTTGACCGACATATTTGTTTGTAAATTTGTTGTGGTAGTTGAACTGGTATCATGGGAGTGTGCTTGAATAAATTCTTCAACTGATGCCATTAAATCAAAATAAGTGTTATCAAAATGTTCACGTTCATTTAAATGTAGGTCACTGTCATCGACCAATTCTATTTGTGATTGCAATGAATCGAATTCTGACCAACACTGATCTAATTTTGATAGTCGCAATTTTAATTGAATTAATGAACTTTGTTGAATATCAAATGTTTGAAAATACGCTTTAAATCTTGTGATTCTAGCCTTGATTTGTCCCCTTTTTGCTACAAGGCCCTTTATATCTGTGTCTGTGGCCATGTTGAAATAACAAAGTGTTTAAACACAAGCAAAACTACAATAATAAAGACGTGTTAAATGAAAGAAAAAGAGGAAGGTAGTTACAATAGATACAGGACGGGATTAAATTGGACTGGACTCACTTAATTGAAGAAGTTTGTTTCTTGACGAGACACATATCTGAAGATCTAAGTGCCTTGTTTTCATGCACTGAATAAAAACTGCGACATTTAATCAAATATTACTTGTTATTTGAACTGTGGAGAAACAAAAACTGACTCGTTATCTGAACCCGGAGGACCAAAATGTTTAATTGTAATAATGTTGACCATTACAACTAATATATTTTCTCATAATGTACAAATTGAGATTTACAACTATTCCAATACAGTTATAACCAACACGAAAAAAAGCAACAACAATGATATAACAAAAGAAAACAATAGAAGTACTGCTTCCAACCATAGAACATGAAACATTTGTAAACATTCCTTTTTCTTTATAAAATGTACCTAGTAGTATGACCAAACAAATTTAAAAAAAATTAGTACCCGTTCGGTTTATACGCTTAAAATAATTTAGTAAAACTCTATTTAATCACAAGCTTTTGTATCTTCGAGATGTTTAGTATATTGGGTTTAGAGTAAGTACTTAATTAAATAGATAGTAAACTAAATAATCTTGTCAATAAAAATCCCGTTTTATGTTTCCCCACAAAAAATAATATCTGGTTTCATCTTTCCAGGCCACCTGTTGACCCCGAAAAAGCTCGCCCAAAACATCAAGGAAGTACTTAGCAGGTCAGGGGTCAGCGTGGAGTTGAAGGGCGAGGATTGGATTAAAAAGAATGGCATGAGTGGTACCCTTGCAATGGCCGAGGGCTCCTGTGAGCCACCACACTTCCTGGAACTCAGTTACCACGGTGGAGAGAACAAGGGTGAAAATCCGGTGGTACTTGTCGGCAGTGCCATCATCCTAAGTCTTTATACTGCTAATGCTAATCGCAGGTTGAAACCGAATGAGGAGATGATCCTAATGCCAGGTGACATCGGGGGTGCCGCCTGTGTTGCGGCAGTAACCCGCGCCGTCGCTGAGCTTAAGCTTCCCATCAACTTGAGGGCGCTCATCCCTCTGGTAGAGAACATACCAGGGGTTAACTTCATGCAACCAGGGTTTAGAATAATTTTAATGGACGGATCCATCGTCCAGATTTATGGCTCCGAAGTTGCTGGACAGATTGTCTTGGCCGAAGCCTTGCACTACAGTAACAATTTCAAGCCCAGGGTCGTCTTGAGTGTGAGTTCTTCATGTCCATGGCTAGTGGAGCCCATTAGTACACCTGCTGCACCAGCATTCACACCTCTGGATTCCTTATCGACACGCATTAGGTTGGCTGTCTATCACACCGGAGACCGTGTCGTCAGGCTACCTTTGCGGAACATCCCCAAGGAAAGGATGTTCAACGATGAAGGACAACACGTCCTTGGAAGGGATGACACGTTGGGCTCCAAGCCCTTGTTTCTGAAAAAGTTTATTCACAGTCACAACTGGATCCACTTCGAGACAGATAGTGTGATGTTCTCCCGCAAGCAGACCCCTTACCTATGGGATGGGTGTTCAGGGAGACCAACGCGTACCCTAATTGAGCTCATCGCTCATCTGACGTGTATTGATTGCAAATAAAGTTAATTCACATGACACAAGACTTATTATTAATTAGTATTATACCTTGTTCCAGCTCCGAGGCTATCTCTCCCCTGTGAGAGAGATATTTTGAAGTCAATTGACCTACATTTTACATCCGGTTGATTTACCGTTATTCACCCACCAGCATTCTGAGCTTGTCGGTGGTGTATGTGTGTCCATTGGCTTTCATGTGGGCCCATTGTTTTTTATCTGTGCACTTAGGATTAAAATGTCTGGGTATGATTGTGACAGACGTGGGAGTTTAATTATTAATTGGTAGGGGACTGTGCAGTCCATGGCGTCTGACACTATTCCCGCGACGTTCCGGCAAATTTGTTCAATCTAGTCAGTGTGAGGCACAGGGTTCAAACACGGCATATTGTCCACCACAGAAGGAAGGGACAATAATTAAACAGCCAGTGTTTAGATCTTCGCGCCTTTCGTTATTGATTATTTATGTAAGCTTATTAGATTTTAATGTGGGCCCCAGGGTGCGAACTTGGGCATCGGGCCTAGATTTTAATGTGTGCCCAAGGTTTTAGGTGTGCACTTTTCATGATTGTGTGTTCCTGTTGTGCGGGTAATTTTAATTTAATGCAGTCTCGGGCACTCCTCCCACGAAGTATCGAGGGCTGGGAAGCATCCTCTCTCAACGGATGTCAAACACAAAGTTATGTCTCGCTGTGATTTTCCACATCCGGGGCCCACTCGCTGATGATTATACTAAACATGATAAAACAGGAAAATACTGGCTAGCAATGGGCACACAGATCCCCCTCCAATTTTGAAGAGAGCATTTACGGTTATTTTCCCGGTGTACCAGGGCATTCATTACTCACTGATGATTATACCAAACATGATCAAAAAGAAAATACGAGCTAGCACTGGCTCCACTGTGATATTCCACGCCATATCTAGATGTAGATTTTACTGTTACTACACGGACTAAGTGGTAAGGCTCAAAGGATATCAACATACTAATTATCACGCCAGTGACAAGGATCTTTGTGTCACTACATGATGTGAGCGCTTAGAGTCTCCCAACACACTATTATTAACGATGTGATTCCTATCTACGATAAAGGACTCTTTAGTAGGGTTTTGACCGGAAAGCACAATTACGCAAAGAGCCTTGTGAGAAACTTGACAGCTGAAGCCGCCGTCGTGGACCTCCGATGCTTAATAATAGTATCGGCCCCGGCAGTCCATAAAAAAGCAGCCAGGCAGCATCAATCACCTGCCAACACTCGGACTCGTCAACCGACCGTCGGACACTAACAAAAGATCCATTTTTCCTATCATAGGGAGATTTGGCAACATCACGGTCAAAAGTACGATTTTATAGTCCGGTATTGAGGGCAATCAAAGAGGTTCACTTCAGCAAAGATCTTCCAGAGGACACGAGGCTGAGAGACGACATATTCCTACTACTAGTGGCAATCCAGGAACTCACCTATACTTTAAATTCCAATCAAGATGGTCCGGCATGTCGAGGCAAGACAGATCAATTGACGCATAGAGACAATCTCGCGGACTGAGACCTAGGCGCATATCCTCAGCGAGGAAGACGGGCAGCACCTGAACTTAAAGATGTTAGTACATTTCTTAATGATAGCTGGTCTAAATTAACGTAATGTTAATTGAAATATACTAAAACCATGTATCTTAATTATCTGGACTTTCCGTATTATTCTAGCTTTTGTTGTACATTTAAATTCATTTATTTACAATTCAATATTTTGTGTAACGTATATTTGGCAATCTTCTAATGTTCATTAACTTTATATCATTGTTAGACTTTGTTTTGTAGTTTAAAGATGCCGATTCAAGTAGTCCCACGTGAGTTTGCAATAGGTTTGAGATGTTAAACTCTCGTGTATATTTTAATGTAATGTTTGTAGTTAAAATATGTATTGTAGTACTCGAAGGTAAAATTTAATATTGAAAGTCGAGATATTTAAAGTAAAAGTATATAAAATAATGATATAGCTTGACTTTGGAAAGGTTAATGTTTTCATAATGTCTGTAGATAATCAGACACCTTTGTAACAATTTAGAAAGGCTCTTCAAGCTTTTTATATTTTTGTTGTATAGATATTGATTTACAGTTTATTAATAGCTTTATTTATATAATGCTAACTTGGTCTAATTGCATTTATCTTCTTTAGCATTAATCTATTCAACAATGTTTTTTCTTCGTTCTACTGGATAATTGAAGAGATTAAGGTCACTAAAATTACTGTTTGTTATTTTTTGGATGAATTAAATTACTCTTTACGTTTAACTCTTGCTTGATCTATTTTCACTTTAATATTGTTATGTTAGATGACTCCCTCTTATCCTTGTAGTATTTTATTTAGTGACCTATTCCTACGAGGTAGAGAACGGAGTGTGGGGGTGTTACACATACGTCACTACAAAATAAGACAAATGTGTTCACCAATGGAGACATAAAAAAATTCACATTTATGTTTTGTACGTAAGTATATTGTATAGAAATTTTGTGTATTAACCTTTGTAATAAAGATGTTAATCCGTTAGTATCTCTAATCCACCAGTCTTTATAATCAACCAGTGTCTCTAATCCACCAGTCTTTCTGATCAACCAATCTCTCTAATCCACCAGTCTCTCTAATCAACAAGTCTCTGTAATCAACAATAATTCTCTCTAATCTGTCAGTCTCTCTAATCCACCGGTATCTTTACTCCGTCAGTTTCTATAATCCGCCAGTCTCTCTAATCCACCAGTCTCTCTAATCAACCAGTCTCTCTAATCCACCAGTCTCTCTCTAATCACCAGTCTCTCTAATCCACCAGTCTCTCTAATCCACCAGTCTCTCTAATCCACCAGTCTCTCTAATCTAACCAGTCTCTTTAATCCACCAGTCTCTCTAATCCACAAGTCTCTCTAATCCGCCAGTCTATCAAATCCACCAGTCTATCTAATCCACAAATCTCTCTAATCACCAGTTTATCTAATCCACCAGTTTCTCTAATCCACCAGTCTCTCTAATCCACCAGTATCTCTAATCCACCAGTCTTTCTAATCAACCAGTCTACTCTAATCCACCATCTTTCTAATCAACAAGTCTCTGTAATCAACAATAATTCTCTCTAATCTGTCAGTCTCTCTAATTCACAAGTCTTTTCTAATCAACCAGTCTCTCTAATCATCAAGTCTCTCTAATCAACCAGTCTCTCTAATCTACCAGTCTCTCTAATCCACCAGTCTATCTAATCCACCAGTTTCTCTAATCCACCAGTCTCTCTAATCACAAGTCTCTCTAATCCTCCAGTCTCTCTAATCAACCATCTCACTATAATCCACCAGTTTCTCTAAATCAAACCAGTCTCTCTAATCCTCCAATCTCTCTAATCAACCAATATCTATAATCCACCAGTCTCTCTAATCAACAAGTCTCTGTAATCAACAATAATAATCTCTAATCTGTCAGTCTCTCTAATCCACGGTATCTTTACTCCGTCAGTTTCTCTATTCCGTCAGTCTCTCTAATCACCAGTCTCTCTAATCCACCAGTCTCTCTAATCCACCAGTCTCTCTAATCCACCAATCTCTTTCACGTTTGTATCACGTTAAACAGTTTCTAATCACCGTCTTTATCAGTCTTTAATAACAGTCTCTTAATCAAGTTCCTAATCACAGTCTCTAACCCTCTATCACGTTCATCAAAATCTCTAATACAGTCTTCTATCCGTTTCCTAATCCGTCTTATCACGATCTTTATCGTGTTAATCCGCATTCTCATATCCGTTCTTAATCAACAGTCTTATCAGTTTCTATCACCGTCTCTCTATCAATCTCTTATCCACAAGTTTCTATCCGTTATCTAATCACGTTATATCCAGTCTATTATCATATTCATCACATTTTAATTCAGTCTCATACCTCCTTATCACAGTCTTCTAACCACGTCTCTTAATACGTTCATACATCTCTATTCAGTATTATCAACATTTTAATCACGTTATATAAGTTTGTATACATATTCTTTAATCTTCCTTTATCACGGTTCTTTTCGTCATTTCTTATCCTTTAATCCACGTCTTTAACACGTCTTAATTCTCAGTTCCTAATCTCAGTCTATTGCGTCTTTAATCACAGTTCTTATCCAGTTGTAATCACATATTCTTCTAATCTGTCATTTCTATCCGGTATCTTTCTGTCAGTTCTTATTCGCAGTCTCAATAACAATCTCTTATCACTCTCTATCACAGTTTATCCAGTTTTCTAATCACCAGTCTCTCTAATCACAGTCTTCTAATCCACGTTTCTAATCACCAGTCTTCTAATCCACCAGTCTCTAATCCACAGTCTATCTAATCACCAGTTTCTCTAATCCACCAATCTCTCTAATCCACAGGCTCTCTAATCACCATTCTTTCTAATCAACATCTCTTTATCACCAGTTCTCTAATCAACAAGTCTCTGTAATCAACAATAATTCTCTCTAATCTGTCAGTCTCTCTAATCCAACAGTTTTCTAATCAACCAGTCTCTCTAATCCTCAGTCTCTCTAATCAACAGTCTCTCTAATCACCAGTTCTTAATCCACAGTTATCTAATCCACAGTTCTCTAATCCACCGTCTCTCTAATCAACCAGTCTCTCTAATCAACCAATCTCTCTAATCACCATCTCTAATCACCGTCTCTTAATCAACAATAATTCTCTCTAATCTGTCAGTCTCTCTAATCCACCGGTATCTTTACTCCGTCAGTTTCTATAATCCGCCAGTTCTCTAATCCACCAGTCTCTCTAATCAACCAGTCTCTCTATCCACGTTCCAATCACCGTCTCTCTAATCCACCAGTTCTCTAATCACCAGTCTCTCTAATCCCCAGTCTCTCTAATCTACCAGTCTCTTAATCCACCAGTCTCTCTAATCCACAAGTTCTCTAATCCGCAGTCTATCAAATCCACCAGTTATCTAATCCAAATCTTCTAATCACCAGTTTATCTAATCACAGTTTCTCTAATCCCCAGTCTCTCTAATCCACCAGTATCTCTATCCACAGTCTTTCTAATCAACAGTCTCTCTAATCCACCATTCTTTCTAATCAACAAGTCTCTGTAATCAACAATAATTCTCTCTAATCTGTCAGTCTCTCTAATTCACAAGTTTTTCTAATCAACCAGTCTCTTAATCATCAAGTCTCTCTAATCAACCAGTCTCTCTAATCTACCAGTCTCTCTAATCCACCAGTCTATCTAATCCACCAGTTTCTCTAATCCACCAGTCTCTCTAATCAACAAGTCTCTCTAATCCTCCAGTCTCTCTAATCAACCACTCACTATAATCCACCAGTTTCTCTAATCAACCAGTCTCTTAATCCTCCAATCTCTCTAATCAACCAATATCTATAATCCACCAGTCTCTCTAATCAACAAGTCTCTGTAATCAACAATAATAATCTCTAATCTGTCAGTCTCTCTAATCCACCGGTATCTTTACTCCGTCAGTTTCTCTATTCCGTCAGTCTCTCTAATCCACCAGTCTCTCTAATCCACCAGTCTCTCTAATCCACCAGTCTCTCTAATCCACCAATCTCTTATCCACAGTCTCTGTAATCACCAGTTACTAACACAGTTTCTTATCCACCAGTTCTCTTAATCCACCAGTTCTCTAATCACCAGTCTCTTTAATCCACCAGTCTTCTAATCACCATCTCTCTAATCCACCATCTCTCTAATCCACAGTCTCTCCAATCCACAAATCTAATCACAGTCTATCTAATCCACCAGTTTCTCTAATCCACCGTCTCTCTAATCCACCGGTATCTTTATCCGTCAGTTTCTATAATCCGCCTTCTCTATAATCACCAGTCTCTCTAATCACCAGTCTCTCTAATCCCCAGTCTCTCTAATCCACAGTCTCTAATCCCATCTCTCTAATCCACCAAGTCTCTCTAATCCCCAGTCTATCAATCCACCAGTCATCTAATCAACCATCTATCTAATCCACATATCTCTCTAATCACCAGTTTATCTAATCCTCCGTCTCTCTAATCCCCAGTCTCTCTAATCAACCAGTCTCTCTAATCCACCATCTCTCTAATCCACCAGTTCTCTAATCAACCCACTCTATCTAATCCACCAGTCTCTAATCAACCATCTCTCTAATCACCATCCTCATCTAATCAACAAGTCTCATTCACATCACAATAATTCTCTCTAATCTTCCAGTCTCTCTAATCCACGGATCTTTACTCGTCTTCTTATTCCCCAGTCTCTTAATCCACCAGTCTCTCTAATCCACCATCTCTCTAATTCTCCAGTAACTCTCAGTCCTCCATCTCTCTATTCCGCACTCCTCTCTAATCCACCAGTTCTCTAATCAACAAGTCTCTTAATCAACATATCTCTCTAATCTTCAAGTCTCTCTAATCCACGGTATCTTACTCCGTCAGTTCTCTCTATTCCGCCAGTCTCTCTAATCAACAAATTTCTCTAATCTCACCAGTCTCTTAATCCCCAGTCCTTCTAATCCCAGTTTCTAATCCCCAGTCTCTCTAATCCACCATCTATCTAATCCACCAGTTTCTCTAATCCACCAGTCTTCTAATCCACCAGTTTCTCTAATCCCACCAAGTTCTATCTAATCCACCAGTTTCTCTATCCACAATCTCTCTAATCCACCAGCTCTCTAATCCACCATTCTTTCTAATCAACATCTCTTTAATCCACATCTCTCTAATCAACAGTCTCTGTATCAACAAATTCTCTTAATCTGTCGTCTCTCTAATCCAACATTTCTCTAATCACCAGTCTCTTCTAATCCTCCAGTCTCTTAATCAACATTTCTCTAATCCACCTCTCTCTAATCCACGTCTTCTAATCCACCATTTCTCTAATCCACCGTCTCTCTAATCAACCAGTCTCTCTAATCAACCATCTCTCTAATCCACCAGTCTCTAATCAACACGTTCTGTAATCAACAATAATTCTCTCTAATCTTCAGTCTCTCTAATCCACCAGTCTATCTTAATCCAGCAGTTTCTATAATCCGCCATCACTCTATCATCCACCAGTCTCTCTAATCCACCATTCTCTAATCCACCAGTCTCTCTAATCCACCAGCTCTCTCTAATCCACCAGTCTCTCTAATCTCACCAGTCTCTCTAATCCACCAGTCTCTCTAATCTACCATCTCTTTAATCCACCAGTTCTCTTAATCCACAGTCTCTCTAATCCCCAGTCTACTAATCCACCAGTCTCATCTAATCCACAATCTCTTAATCACCAGTTTATCCTAATCCACCATTTCTCTAATCCACCAGTCTCTTAATCCACATTCTCTAATCCACCAGTCTTCTAATCACCAGTTCTCTAATCCACCATTCTTTCTAATCAACAGTCTCTTAATCAACAAATTCTCTCTAATTACAGTCTCTCTAATTCAAAGTTTTTTCTAATCACCAGTTCTCTAATCATCAAGTTCTCTCTAATCACACCAGTCTCTCTAATCATAACCAGTCCTCTCTAATCCACCAGTCTCTCTAATCCACCAGTTCTCTAATCCACCATCTCATCTATTTCAATCAAGTCTCTCTAATCCTCAGTCTCTCTAATCAACCACTCCTATAATCCACAGTTCTTAATCACCAGTTCTCTAATCCCAATCTCTCTATCAACCCAATATCTTAATCAACCAGTCTCTACTAATCAATCAAGTCTCTGTAATCAACAATAATAATCTCTAATCTGTCAGTCTCTCTAATCCACGTATCTTTACTCCGTCGTTTCTCTATTCCGTCATCTCTCTAATCCACCAGTCTCTCTAATCCACCAGTCTCTCTAATCCACCAGTCTCTCTAATCCACCAATCTCTCTTATCCACAGTTCTCTGTAATCCACCAGTCTATCTAATCCACCAGTTTCTCTAATCCACCAGTCTCTCTAATCCACCAGTCTCTCTAATACACCAGTCTCTTTAATCCACCAGTCTCTCTAATCCACCAGTCTCTCTAATCCACCAGTCTCTCTAATCCACCAGTCTCTCCAATCCACAAATCTCTCTAATCAACCAGTCTATCTAATCCACCAGTTTCTCTAATCCACCAGTCTCTCTAATCCACCGGTATCTTTACTCCGTCAGTTTCTATAATCCGCCATTCTCTATAATCCACCAGTCTCTCTAATCAACCAGTCTCTCTAATCCACCAGTCTCTCTAATCCACCAGTCTCTCTAATCCACCAATCTCTCTAATCCACAAGTCTCTCTAATCCGCCAGTCTATCTAATCCACCAGTCTATCTAATCCACCAGTCTATCTAATCCACATATCTCTCTAATCACCAGTTTATCTAATCCTCCAGTCTCTCTAATCCACCAGTCTCTCTAATCAACCAGTCTCTCTAATCCACCAGTCTCTCTAATCCACCAGTTTCTCTAATCAACCAGACTCTCTAATCCTCCAGTCATTCTAATCAACCAATCTCTCTAATCCACCAGTCTATCTAATCAACAAGTCTCTGTAATCAACAATAATTCTCTCTAATCTTTCAGTCTCTCTAATCCACCGGTATCTTTACTCCGTCAGTTTCTTTATTCCGCCAGTCTCTCTAATCCACCAGTCTCTCTAATCCACCAGTCTCTCTAATTCTCCAGTCTCTCTAATCCTCCAGTCTCTCTATTCCGCCAGTCTCTCTAATCCACCAGTCTCTCTAATCAACAAGTCTCTGTAATCAACAATAATTCTCTCTAATCTGTCAGTCTCTCTAATCCACCGGTATCTTTACTCCGTCAGTTTCTCTATTCCGCCAGTCTCTCTAATCAACCAATCTCTCTAATCCACCAGTCTCTCTAATCCACCAGTCTATCTAATCCACCAGTTTCTCTAATCCACCAGTCTCTCTAATCCACCAGTCTATCTAATCCACCAGTTTCTCTAATCCACCAGTCTCTCTAATCCACCAGTCTCTCTAATCCACCAGTCTCTCTAATTCTCCAGTCTCTCTAATCCTCCAGTCTCTCTATTCCGCCAGTCTCTCTAATCCACCAGTCTCTCTATTCTGGTTAGGACATGTTGAGAGCAAGAGTGTGGATCGAGTGACGAAGCAAATATATGAAGGTAGAGTGCGTGGATCAAATAGGAGTAGGCCATGTAAGACGTATGTGTAGATGAATGTGTGAAGAATAGAAACATTGCATCTTAAGAATAAAAGAGCATGTATGATGGATGATATCTTGAATTGCTGAAAAATCTTCCATCAATGAAATGTCTACATGAAGGTACGGTGGACAAAGTAACTTTATTTTTAAAAAAATCATTAACATTTATAAAGGCCTATGATTTCTATATTCTTAAATGTTACATGCATTTTATAATTTTTAAACTTTATAAATATTTTAATATGTTTTGACCATTTACTTTTATATTAATAAGGGCAATTCGGTGTTTATGATTTTATCTGCGAATTCTTCTTAGTTTTAATATATATTTACTAATCTTGTCCATTCATTTAACTATACATTAGTTTATTTTAAATTCGAGTTGTTTTCAAACATTATTTATGTAACTTTGCCTCAGTACATTGGACAAAATATTTTATAAAATTATTTTTAATTTTAATAGTAAAAAACCTAAAATATCGTATCCCAAATATTTGCAAAGATATAAAAATAAATTAGAGATTTTTGCTAATTTAAACTACTCCCAAAATGATTTTCATGGTAAAGTGAGAATTCACATTTGGTTTACTAAACTATACTAAATACCAATTTCATCCAAAACCGTTAAAATGTATATGGAAGAAAAATAATTACCTCTCTTCTTGTCCTTGAGTAAACTACTCTTAATTTTAGGGCTAGATATCTTAGTCAAAAAAATCCTGGGGGGAACCTTACGAAAATCCAAGAAACCAAGTTGTAGCCCAATCAGTAAGTTTGTTTCGGCTCTAGGCAGAGATACATAGGCCTACACGTAGACGGACAAACATACAAACGTAACTGGTAAGCCACTTTTCTCGGGTTAAGAGGGTTACTATAATTGACTACTATGATTTATTTCTAGTGGGTTTATAATTTGGAATAATGAAAGCCACTTAGAACTATCTAATACAGTATTATATTTTCATATCACGTAAAATAATTTCTTATTTGAGTTTTTATTTATATAAATTAATAAAAAATAATATGGATTTGAGTATTTCATTGGCTCTCATATTCATTTGGAATAGTAAAATTATTAAAACCTTTTTGTTTCTCTCTTAGTTATCTTAGATACATATAATATAACAGAACTTATGTGCCCGATAATCTGCTGTGGTTTGTTGTGATTGGAAGGCTGGGGTTAAAATCTTGTCTGAACATACTGAGGACAAATTACCTATATAGTCTTTCACTTTCCCTTACGCAAGTGATGGAACACTTAACCTAAATTCACCTTCTTCCTCTTTAAAACATATAATAACGTGTGGTGAGACATGGTGAAAAAATAATCAAAAGTAGCCCTAATTCAATGTATAATGTAGGCCCATACATATACTTAGGATAGTAATCAAACGCTAAACGTACTTTTAGAAACTAATAATTATTTACTACATAAACGTGTTTACAAGAAAGTTTGCTGAGCAAATATGAGAGAATTTATAATTAAATCCAAAAGAAATTTACCAAAATAAGGATTTTAATTTTTTGGTAATTTATTTAGCCATACGTCTAACTACAGGTTCCAACTATCGTATAGGCAATAAGTTATATTAATTTTGTATTTTTGAAGTAAGTCTTAATAAAAACTCTTCTTTTTATTGTAATTAATCCTCCAACAATAGTTTACTTAACTCTAAAAACATGGCCATAAGGATGTTTCCTACCAATAAAGTCGCAAAGTCTAGTTTTGCCAACAAAACAAGGGGAGTCAGGCACATAATTCTTTAAACCAAACCTACCTTTATAGTTAGAGTGAAGCCTCGTTTATTATATAACAAGTTGGATCCAACATGTTGGAAGACAAGACACGTGGAAAATTAAGTTGTATTTATTCTAGCCAACTCGTTGGACCAACATCCTGGTTCTTCCACCTTTATATTGTAACATATACGCACCTTCAACCCTATTGGTTTACATCATAGTAGGGTTAGCTGGGTATAGAAAGGTGGGGGAAATGCGACGTGATGGACCTGCAAGGTATTTGTTCCCAAAACGCGATGTAATGGACATGCAATGTAATGTACTTGCGATGTAATGGTACATATACGCCACTTCAATCCTATTGGTTGTACGTCAGAGTATGGTTAGCTGGGTATAGAGAAGTGGGGGAAATGTGACGTGATGGACCTGCAAGGTATTTGTTCCCAAAACGCGATGTAATGGACATGCGATGTAATGGACTTGCGATGTAATGGTGCCCACCCGTTTTGTTCCTAAAACGCGATGTAATGGTATACACCCCATTGAGATATATTATATTCACCGCTTAAATGAGTTTTTCTGAAGATTCACGATGTACGAATGGCTTGAAACAACAGTATCGGTGGCTCAGTGGGTTTTATACTACTTTTATATCAAAATATAATTATACATACGTAGTCCTCCTGTTCCCTTACGAAGTAGGAAAGAAACTGTTCTTCTAGCTCAAAAAAACAACCACATACTCTACCTTCATATATTTGTTTCATCACTTGATTCAAACTCATCCACTCAACATGATCAAACCAATGTTAGACTCTTCTTTCTCATTGACCTATTGGATTCCAATTCAAACCACAATTTTTAAATACCGCACCCATTCATTACTGAATCTGTCCATACAAGTTTTTCCACATACATTTCTTGGATATCTCATTCCAACCGCATTCACCTTGCTCTTGTGTTTATAAACAATAGTGGACATCACTATTTCCTTTTTTATTTATTTGTTCGTATCAAAGCATATGGCGTAAAAAAATTAAAACAATCACTACTCAAATGAAAATTGCACTGTTCTTTGAGTTTAAATTTGTGAATGTTACAATTTAAAATAAAATTGTTAATGTTCACGTGCATTATGTGCTATGCACTATCAGTAGCGTACTCACGGGGAGGGGGGCTTGTTTGAGGAGGCTTGAGTCCTCTGCCGTAGTTTTGAGATATACCAAGATCTACGCAGATCTAATGAGAAAATAAAATGGGGGAAGGGGGTATGACCAGTTAAACATTGTGAGCGAAGAAAATACCAAGTGCCACACATCCTTATGTTTATCCTCTCTATTAGTCCAAAATGATATTCTTGCAGTCTAGAAAGTGGCATAAGTACTGAAGATTGCAGTTGGTTCCTAATCTCCCAGTTTCACACGTGGTTCCATCGAGGAGTTTCACGGTGGCTAGACATTTACCTATTATAAATAATAGGTGATTTTTTTCACAGCTGGCCTATATGAAGGTTAAGTCAATTTTAATTTAGTTCTATTTATTTAGTATTTTGTTAGATTATCACGTTTTAATAGTAAAAATATAAATGATCAAGTTAACAAATACCAATTTAAAAACATTCCCAAAAAGCTTGTAGGTATATATAATGGTTTACAAAAATTTAGCTCTGGCCGTTGAGGGTAGCTCAACCCCCACACCCCCTCCCGCCACGCTCCCTGTCGAACGCTCTGACTTCGCAATCCAGCGCACGCTACTGTACACTATTTGTTATTAGCTATAAGGAACACGTAAATAAATCCAGCCCAGTTAAAATTAAGCTATTTATTTTTGGATGAAAATGAAGAATTTTTTTTGAAACTTTATGGCGTAGTTCGAGAAACACCGCGAGGAGGTGACCATGTATTAGTAGTGATCTGGCCCTTACGAATCAACTTGACCTACTTATTTCTGATTGGCCAGATTAGGTCACGTGACCCTCCTCCTGCTCTCTGATTGACTGCTATAAATAGCCTCCTTCCCCCATCCCCTGAACTCCTCCTTCCCCCTCTTACCCCTCCCCTACAGCCCCCTCGCCAACAAACCGCGGACATGTTGGTTCTTGATGATTAATTATTGTTAATTAATTATTGCTAATTGATTATTGGCTAGGTTGAGGTGTTGGAGTAGTTATTGTTTTGACACGGCTATCTCGCCTTTAGGACAGATGTCATAATACTTTTAATTAATTATCATTGTTATCATTATAACTAATTATCATTCATTTACCAACTTATTGTTTTCAACAGATATTCCATTTCATCGAAGGAAGCACAATATAATTATGTGGACCTAGCGGTCTAGGGGTCAGGTCTCAAACTTCTGTGTTACGGATTCGGGGTTCAAATCCCAGTCTTGGCACATATTTATTTGAGTACCAGACCCTTCCTCCACCTCTGGCAAAGTATGTTCTTTCACGCTTTGTGTATGTGTTAAATTCCAGGCTCCCACCGTGGTTCGGAACCCTCACTAAACCGTAGATCTGCCTTGCTTTCCACAATCATCATTCTCACCTATTATCTTATCATCTGAGGATTTTTATTCTAATTTTCCTTAGACCTTTATCCTTACATCTTAAACCATTAATTAGGACCTTTTTGCTCTATTCATTTTACAATCCTCATTGTATATAATATTTGATTTCAAAATTTTAGCGCGTAAATCATCTGTAATTTAAACCTACATCTACTACTAAACTACTTGTCCTATTATTGACTAAATTATCAGTTTACCTCAACTTGTGCCAGTTAGTCCACCCTGGGTATTTTAATTACCCGGTATCCTTGTCCTCTTGATCTCCCAGTTGACACCTGGGACTGTAGCGTTTACTACCGTAAAGCTACAACGGTTAATAAATAAAAGCAAGTCTGGACACTATTGGAAATAAAACAAGAAACTCACCGTGCCCCATTCAGCAGCTTCAACTCACTTCTGTACTCCCCGTACAAAAATAATATGCCACAATGAATTTAACTGACCAACTAAGCGAGTGAAAATCATGCAAGACTGAACTGTGCATTATCGCGGGGCATGTTGGGAAAATTGTGGCGCGCACGCGCAAGAAGGTGGTGATGTGTTGAAACATTTGGTCTAGAACAGTGGTTCCCAACCTTTTGTGGCCCATCTCCCCTTTCTGGAGGTTGGCTAACACCTATCGACGCCTTTTCATTTTCTTTGTATGCCTAATTTCAATGTAATGTAAAGTGTAAATAATAAAGCAGTTTTATTATTTTAAACAATTTTATTACCGTATATAAAAACAACCAAAGCAGTTTTATCCGGTCACTCTTAAATAAAATAGAAAAAAAAAATTGTACATTTTTTTACACATTTTTTTTAAGAACAAAGAAAAGAAATAATTAACTAAGATCATTGACAGTCATTTAAAAAACGCGTACATGTTTTCATTTTTAAATTGTAATCTGGAAGAATTAAGAAAGTTGACAGTTAAAATTTGAAAAAATAAATGAAAGTTTGAAAACTTTGTTATTGTTTTATTCTACCTTTTCAATGGCTGCCTTGTGCTTGGTAGATTTCAGTTAAAGCTTGAATATCTGGCTCTATGTTCGTCAAGTTCAGGCGCAAGTCTCCTTTGAGGCAAATGTCCAACTTATTTCTCTGTTTTGTGAGGAGCTGGACAACAGAACTAAATCATTTTTCAACTAAATATGCTGATGGGAACGAGATGAGAAGTGGTTCAGTTTTTCCCCACAGTTGTGGATAAGTGTCGATAAGCTTCACCCATACTAACTCGTAACTGCTCTGCTTGAAAATGATTTTCACCTCACAGTCATACTTCAGATCTAGAAACTCTGTCTGCAAAGAGTTATCAAGCTTATTCACAGCTTCAAATGAAAATGGATGTAGAATCCAATCCGGAATTTGTAACTTGGTCAAATCTTCAAATCTCGATTCCATGTCAGTTTATATCTGGTCAAGGTGATCGTAAAAATTAGGATTATTTCTTCTGGGAGTTCAGGATTCTAGTTATCTGACACTGAACACTATTTAAGGTTCCGAAACTGAATCAGCTCTTTACAGCCAATATTTACCTTGTGAATATCATACTTGGCGATGAATGATGAAATAATTCCTTTGGCCTTGATAAGGTTCATCTTGTTTCCTTGAAGCCTTATATTGACTTTGTTCATTTTTTCAAAAATATCTGTAAGGTATGCAAGTTACAACTTGCGTTGCTTCAAATTCTCACTTAAATCAGGATCAGACGTGTCGAGAATCTCAGTAACTGTGTCAAATAATTCGAAGAATTGGCACAAACAGTTTCCTTTGGAAAGCCACCTCACGGCCGTATGTAGAAGCAAGCGTTCGAATTCCTCATCATTTTCATGGCAAAGTTGTCTGAATTGATGGTCATTGAGGGAATTAGCTTTGATCTTGTTGACACCAGTAATAACCAGTTGTAGGGTTTCATGCAGGACACCACTCAAGTTTTTCGCAGCTAAGTGTTGACGATGAATGACACAGTGAATAGTGATGACCTCCGGCACTTCTTTCTTAAGGTGGGATAGAAACCCAGCATGACGACCTGACATGGCAGGAGCACCGTCTGTTGCACAATTTCTCGCGTTTGTTAAGGGAATCTCTTTTTTCTCAAAATAATCTTGCACCACTTTAAAAATCGGCGATCACTTCTTATCAGTGATCAAAGTTCTAGCAAACAAAATTTCCTTGGTAATTTCCTTTTGTTCATTGATAAATCTCACATAAGCTAATAAAATTGCTTTGTTATCAATCACAGTTGATTCATCAATCTGCAATCCAAATTTACTTTTTTTCAACAAATTGATGAGTTTGGATTCAACGTCCGTGGCCATTTTGTCAATTCAACTGGAAACAGTATTGTTGCTCAAAGGAACCGATAGACTTATCTTATTACTAGGGCCCTCTCCTAGTATGATATCATTAATTTTTTTGGTAGCTGGTAAAACAGAGTTTTGCAAACTGTGTGAGGTTTACCACATTTAGCGATCAATAAAGACACCTCGTAAGAAGCAAGAAGACCTTTGTTAAGATCGGTTGCTCGTTTTTTAAATAATTCACTCACATTAGGCCATTTATCAGCTTTAGCTTTGAGGTTTTGAAAATAGCTAAGTTCTTTACTCACTTTATCACTGTGTACTCTTGATAAATGATCTTTCATTTGCGAGGGCTTCATGGCTTCATTACTAGTAAATGTTTTATCATACAGAAGACAATGTGGAAATTGCACATTTTGTGGTGACGCGATAAAACCGAATTTTAAATACTCAGATGAGTATTGACGACACTTCTTATTTTTTGAATCCATTGTGCATGAACTCCTATACTTCAAAACAAACGCAAAAAAAGAGAAAAGACATGTACAAAAACTGATGGTGAGGCACACAAAGGCTAGTGAAGACTGAAGACGAATGTAGGTCAATGGCAAGTGTGTTGTGATGGCAGGAGGGGGAGGGGTTGAGTCACCAGTCGGCCGCGCTGACCAACAACAGATGGGCATTGTGGAGAGGGGTGAGTGCTGTGAACTCGCCGGCTGAGAATAGCCAGTGACTCGTGCTACCGGCAACTTCTACTGTACAGTACTATTTTAATTTTTCCTCCTTTGAGTACTCATCGCCTCCCACTTATTTATTGCCCCCCTGATAATCCAAATCGCCCACTTGGGGACGATCGCCCCTAGGTTGGGAACCACTGGTCTAGAACAATCTACCATGTGCTACGTTATTCTACCGTCATCTATTTATCACCTCTCTCTTACATTGTTTTGTGTTTCCCGGTTTTTTGTTTACCCCTCTTCCCCCTCTTTGAGCTCTAATATATATTTGTATTTAATGGTGTAGTCCAGATGGACGAACTACTCTTGTTAGGATCAGGTCCTCGGACACACATAGGATTCCGGGATGTGTTTAGAAGATACGAAATTCTCTTTTGGCTGTTGTATGTTGAAATTCTGTTTGGCAAATTAATATTTAAATTTATAACCTTTACAACTATTAAAATAATAAGTTTCGTAGGGATATCACGTATTACTTTAATCCTTTTAGATGCGACATTTTCATGAATGTTTATCTTCAGTTTAGGTTTGTGTAACGTAAAACCCCATATGGGTTCGCAGGGTATTCAATTTGTCAATTTTTACAAGACGTAGAATTTTGAAAATGTTAGTATCTTATAGCCTGCCTGGCGTGAGAGTGTTAGTATTGTTTGTTAGAAAGAATGTTAGTAACTTATACCCTGTCTGGCTTGAAAACTTTATAATGTTAGTGACTTATGGGTAACTTAGAGCCTGTCTGGCGTGAGAGCTACAGTATTCTGGTTAGAAAGAATGTTAGTAACTTATTAGTAACTTATATCCTGTCTGGCTTGAAAGCTTTATAATGTTAGTAACTTATTAGTAGCTTAGAGCCTGTCTGGCGTGAGAGCTATAATATTCTGGTTAGAAAGAATGTTAGTAACCTATATCCTGTCTGGCTGGAAAGCTTTATACTGTTAGTGACTTATTAGTAACTTAGAGCCTGTCTGGCTTGAAAGCTTTATAATGTTAGTAACTTATTAGTAACTTATATCCTGTATGGCTGGAAAGCTTTATAATGTTAGTAACTTATTAGTAGCTTAGAGCCTGTCTGGCTTGAAAGCTTTATAATGTTAGTAACTTATTAGTAGCTTAGAGCCTGTCTGGCGTGAGAGCTATAGTATTCTGGTTAGAAAAAATGTTAGTAACATATTAGTAACTTATACCCTGTCTGGCTTGAAAGCTTTATAATGTTAGTAACTTATTAGTAGCTTAGAGCCTGTCTGGCGTGAGAGCTATAGTATTCTGGTTAGAAAGAATGTTAGTAACTTATATCTTTTCTGGCTTGAAAGTTTTATAATGTTAGTGACTTATGTGTAACTTAGAGCCTGTCTTGCGTGAGAGCTACAGTATTCTGGTTAGAAAGAATGTTAATAACTTATATCTTTTCTGGCTTGAAAGTTTTATAATGTTAGTGACTTATGTGTAACTTAGAGCCTGTCTTGCGTGAGAGCTACAGTATTCTGGTTAGAAAGAATGTTAGTAACTTATATCCTGTCTGGCTTGAAAGTTGTATAATGTTAGTAACTTATCAGTAACTTAGAGCCTGTCTGGCTTGAGAGGTTTGGTATTGCCATTAAGGAAGAATTATTAGTAACTTACCGATGTCGGTAATAAATTGCCCGCAACTATTTGTTTTCGTTGTAATGTTCACTTATATTTTTATATGCAAATTTTTTATTACTGTTCAATATTTAATCTCTCTCTATTCAATATCAATAAATAAAATGTTATTTACAGAGATATTTCTTTATATCAAATATTCGTGTTATATCCTTCTCACTGGTAGCCAAGGTACATATAATTATCCTCATTACAACATTGTTGAAGAGTGAGTTCAGGGAAACAGAAAATGAATGGGCCTTAGTACGGCCTATTTACTTTGTGATTATCCTATCGGCTCCTCTGCAATTATTATATTATTTTTTTAGTCTTGATTTTGTTGTGCACCAGCCTTAGTTTGTTGGGAATTAAGGGAGGTGTTACAGGACCATGTTTTCAAAGCCACTATGACATCAAGTGGAGGTGAGCATCCCTCTATCCGTCACCTGGGGATACACCCTATCGGAGTGTACTATGTAGTATTGAACTGTGAATTATAAATTGTTCTTTCTTTACCTATTGGAGTTACATTTGCCATATACAATTATTTATTTTGCTATGCCAACTTTTGTACCAAGATTTATCTATAACTAACTTATATCTAGTGCTGTGTTCCGTCTTTTAAATTCTGAAACTTTTCCTTGTAGGGAGTCACATTTGCTTTTCTTCTCTGGTCACTTATTACCATGACTAGACTAGTCGACATCCTTGGAGTGCTCGATGGCTCCAGCCCAGTATCAAGCTTGTTTCCAAGCGGGCAGGACATTTGTGTTAGGAACATTATATATTATGGTAACTATATTTATAAGCTTAACCTAGGCGATATGATATAATCCTTAAGAAAATATATCATTTAATTAGATGATATAATTTAACATGTCAAGGAACCTTATCAAGAAAAAGATTTGAACATTCTGTTAAACTAACTTTTTATCCTTCATATAGAGGAATTTTGGTGAAATTTCTTGAATATAGATAAAAACTTGTCCCTATTCCCTACATCCTTGGTTGCATAGTTAGAGGAATTGTGAAAGCCCTTAACGGCCAGTGAGTTAAGTAGCCTCTGCTTCGGTGGCCGCAATGTCTAACGCGCTACTTTCGCAATTGACTTGACTGCTGATAAAGGAAGATCGGGGCTCGATCCCAGGCGGGTTGACTGAAGGTTGATTTTCCTAAATAGTTTTCCACTCTCACTCCACAAAAAATCGGGTGCAGTTCCTCTAAATTCAACCTTACTCATCCCTAAACACACTAGCGTAGTTAATATATATTCGTATAACTCGAACTGTTAGTAACTCTCTAGTATAACGCGGTACTAAAAAACTAAAATTTGTAGCACTAAATATACAGGCTAGATTTTAAAATTATCTGTTTAAAAAACAATAATCTTTTTTAGTGTCGCATATTGCCGGTTACTAATTTTACATAATATTTTAAAACTGTTGACAAATTTCAAGTTTTAATAAAGACCACTAAGAAATTTTTACTCAATGATTCTAACTCTTTCTTCATGAAAAAGCGAGTATATTTTCTCTAAATTATACCCTCCTCATCTCTAATCTATTAATATAAAAATAAATAGTTCATACGTGTAGACCGGCGCTCACAGTCCTTTAATGTTGCATCCAGCGTTGCAGAATTAATTGAGACTGTTCAATTCGTGATATTCTTTTATAAGGTTATCATTATTTCGAGTTATTCTCACCTACATTCTTACTTTAGCAAACCCTACAATAATATGTCAAGTAGTGTGAGGTTAAGCTGACGGGTTGGGGGAAAAAATAGCGTGTCATCGACGTCCCAAAGCCCTGCTCGGATAAGCGAGATGTGTCAACAGTGGTTTGGGAGGCTCTCACCCAGCCCCCCATAGAGTAGTGTCTCCGCACGTAACTCTAAAATCCCTTAGTCGGTTTCTCAAATTCTTATTCCCTTTTTTACCCCCAATATTACTAATATTATGTAATCTCTGTTTCTTTGTTTCAGAACATCGCGAAACGCGACAACCCGTTTTTAAATTTTTGCGAACCACACGGTGTGACCAATTGGTCGGTACGTGTTGGAACTTGCTCTCGTGCTCCCCTTCTGGAAGCATCGGAGCATGCCTTTTGTCTATGTCTGTGTGTCTGTGTAGAGCAGCACTCATTGTACCCCTGGCTTACACAAGGTGAGGGCACCGGTATAAGACTAATGTTTGGGAATATTCTTCAAAATTCAGTTCTGGTTTAAATGGGGGGGATACTTATTCAAAATTACTGTTTGGGCTTTTTAATGTTATTATGATTTATAAATGGGGTCTAACGCCGGTGAACGGCGAGTTAATTATGTTAGTTTTCAAGGGGAATTCTTGATTGACTTCAGTACATCTTTGTACTGGTGGCGCGCCCTTATCTTAACTTAGAGTAACTAAGCGGTTGCATTGATAT
The DNA here is from genome assembly GCA_039000515.1 of Timema cristinae. NCBI lineage: Eukaryota > Metazoa > Arthropoda > Insecta > Phasmatodea > Timematidae > Timema > Timema cristinae. The sequence continues at coordinate 36,900 of JBCFYV010000003.1, read as the reverse complement.
TTTCTTAGGTTACAGAGGGCATTAGAGAATATAAAATGCTCGCTTTAGCCACGAAGTTTATTATATATTCATTTGTTTCTGATGAGGTTTTCACGCTAAAATGTATGGGTGTAACGGTGGTTTACGAAACTCATTCTATGAATTTTATTCTATATTGTATTATTAGATTATGCGTTGTTACTCAGGATTAGGATTTAACGGCTATTGTTTGGGTCTATTTGTATCAGCATGAAAATGTAAAAAATGGAATTAGCACAGAGAACAATTATATCAAAAAATACCAATGGGTGGTTTATACTCTCAGTCCTAAGATTCCTAAGCATGCGCCAACTCCCTCAAAGAGAGCATAGTGGCGCAGCCTCTCTCTTGTAACTTACCCCCCTTATTATCCCACATAAAATAATAGACAGCTGTGAGCACGAGAGAGTTATAATTTTATTATCAAAGAAACATAGTACAACTCAATGAAGGAGTTACACTTAGGAATAACAAAGGAACCATAAGCCAGAAGGGCTGCAAGGCACAAAGGGCACCGCCAGGGCCTGAAGGGCATTACAACAATAATTAATGTCAGGCGACTCCTTGCATACAAACGCCCTTCAAAATGGTGGCCTCAGAGAACAGCATAAAGGTCTAACGAATTGGTCTCCAGATTCATAATAATAAAACATAAAAAAAAAGTCAATCGACAACATGAGTAGAGAGACAACCCCTTCTCATGATCCGTAACATAGAGTGAGTCAACAGCTCACGTCCCTTAACTAAAGAATGACATTGACACTATGCTAATATTTCACGTTGTAAAAAGATTAAGTGTACATAACAATGACTAAAGGTTTTAAGAGCGAGTACAGGAAATGAAGAAGTGTTACCAAGACGCCCGAAGGAGGCCTCTTTGGTTTGAATGACACATCAACAGATATCAAAGAAACCCTAATAACAATATAACTGATCCCATTCAAACGGAATCACAAAATTTTGTTAAGTCAAGACTTTTAACAGTTTTGAGTATAGTGAGAAAATGAGGAGTAAATTTTGGGGAGGAGTCAGACCCGGTGGATTGTTTAGAAAGGTTGAACGAACTTAAATCCACTTACCATTTAACTGATAGAGAGTTATGTTATTTTTTTATTTGACTCGGGGTGAGCTCTGTCTTGTCGGTTATGTCTTTCCTTAAGTTATGTAACTTACGTTCTACAATCGGAACTTCTTCCGATAGCGGGGGAATTAAGGATGCTTCCACTATCGAGGAATTTATGTCTCTTTCCTTATCTAATAGCTGAAGGAGCTGGCTACGTAACCCATCTACCGTGTCTAACAGGGCTTCACTGCGAATATTAACTTCGTATTGGAGTTCATCTTTCAGCAACCTATTTGGGTCTAAATCCTTGATGACAATGAGTGAGTACTTACAATTTTGCTAGGGTATAGCCTACTATTCCAATTGTACTGAATTATAGTTTCCCCGGTTTGGATTAATCTCATCTCCAAGTACCATATTTAACTTTATACCTTTAACTGATACCCTCCTCGCCTTTTGAAACACTACAAATGCTCTAGCTCTATCAGACATTGACCGTACCCCAAATAAGAGGTTTTCGATGTTCAAGATTTGTTATAAATGGACAATGAACCACCTGCCTTCAGAAACAGCGTCAAACGAAGCGCATAATTTTCGTTGGACCTTGTTTACGATTCATCTTTCGTAATGAATAGTGGTTTCAGCGTTAATGTGCAAACCCTCTATATAAATCATTACATAGTACTGATATTTGTTAAAATAAAATTGTTTTTAGTCCTCCTAAACCTTGGTAATTAGTTGCTAGAATGGTTGTATTAAATTGAATCACACATGTTACTGTCTTTCTAATACATTAATAATACAATTTGTTTCAAACCAGTCCATATTTAATTTTAATTTTATTTATTAGACTAACATTTGTTGCGCTTTAGTTTATAAAGAATATTGCTGGTGATTTCGAGTTTGTTATTGACTCCACCTGTCACTTTGGACGTATAGGTTATTCACATGGATTCCAATTGAACTTTATGTGACTTTATCGGGTTTGTTTACTATTTTGAGAAAGAAAAAATGTACTCTTTACGTATATTCTTTGCCAACAATAAATGAGATTGGTAGCTCCCATCTACCACCACTCCCTGAAAACGAACACATCTACACTGGGGTAAACACTTTACATCACAAGGATGGTTTGTTGAACCCTGATTATTGTACTTAGCTGTCAAATGGTGTTGGTGACTAATGGATTCCGTTGATCACGCTCGTGGTTGATCCGTTGGTGTCTTCAGTCTAGGGGTCACCTGTCCTTGGTGAACCGTTCCAATGCCGAGTTGATTTGATTACCGGAAGTCTGATCGGCTTCTGGGATGAGTATAGGGAGCGCCGAACTTGGTCCTATCTGCTCCATAGTATTGTTTTGGAACGTGTAGCTCCGACTGATGATAGCGATATCGAATCGCGCTCCCCTAAAAGTTGGTGAGCTGTCGTCTAATGGGCCCCGTTCTACTTCTGGGACTGCCTCGTAGTCGATTTGCTTGCTCGTGTTTTGTTTGCTTGAATTTGACGTTATTTGTAACGTGCTGTGCTGTTGCTGTTGTGTCACTTTATCACTTGTTTCTTTTTCTTTGCTGTTCGTTGGCTCTACTACCATTACAAATTATAGTTTTAGAATATATATTTACGAGTATACCTTACGCCTTAATGGGTAACAAACCAGAACACGTGTACTAAGATACATAGGTAATAAGTATATGTAAACCAAAGGTTCTCGGGTTCGATTCTCGTGTCCAGGTGTCATGGTATGTATTAAAATGTTGCAAACTCTGTAGGATAAAATGCAAGACATATAAACATTGTTTTAAATATTTATAATATATCCATTCTTTGTGACCCTGCTCTCGATAACTTTTTCATCGATCATCTAGTGACGCCTAAGACCAAGCGTCCCTCGATGCAAGTATACAAAATTAGATGTAACCAAATTACAGACTAACTTAATTCTAGAGTTGTGGTAGCCAGAGACAGAGAAGTGATTCAATCTTGCACTAAAATCACTAAGATCTATACATGTACTAAAATAAAATATAGATCGTTTTGCAGGTGATGGCCGTCTGTAATAAAAAAAGGCTTCTAGTTTGGAGATGTTCAAAATCAATAATAATATTTCTGATTAAAAAACAGCGATATAATTCTTAGTACTGGATTACTTGGTCATTGACAGCCGTCCCAAGTGCTAGGGGGGTCTGAGGTTCAATCCTAGGTCGCGGTACAGATTTTAAAACCCTTCCTTCACCTCTGACAAGACTAAGCAGTTAAATATTTCAAAATACGCTATCAAGCTTTCTATATATATTGACGCGAGTAAACTACGCGTGAGTTTCTAATATAATAATAATAATAATATCTACTATCGCGTCTTACTACACATTCGTATATATATATATATATATATATATGAATTATCTGAAATTATATGGTATTTGTAAATATAAACGTTGAATCAATGGCACGATTAGTTTCACTGGTCTTACTACCCGTTCAGGTGAATGTGAGATGAAAATGGTGGACCTACAGTTTAACGTGGAATCCAGACCACAGTAGAGGTCAAGCATTCCTCACAATCAGGGACTTTTGACGCAACAATATATGGTTTGTATTTATAAAGGTAATTAGCGTTTTAAGCGGGCGCTATACTAATTACGCTAATAGATCAGAAATCGGGAAGTGAGTCCACATTGCGTAGAGGGAGAGTGGAAAACACCGCTAGTTTACTTAGCCGAGAGTCCTAGAAAGTCCGTATGAGCACAGCTAATGTCATGAGGGTATTTGCTAAACAACGTGTACCTGTGGTTGCGCGGCGTTGAGCTATCACATCTGTTCGCGTCGGTAGGTGGGAGCGGTCTGATAGATAACGGGATCCGCAAAGGGTCTTAATGTCATATGTCGATACAAAAACATCATAATTATTAATTGTGCACCTATCTTGACATATGAATACGTGAAATTAGAGCTATGTGGTTTTCTAGCTGTTCCTATAAAAACGGGACTGTAGCTCGGCGAGTTTCGATCTTGTTTTTTCTCTCTCTCTCTCTCTTCCCTGCATGGCTAACCGCGTATTTATATTAATAGAACAGGAATATATAATAATAAAAGAAAGTGTGTGTGAGTGTGTGTGAGTGTGTGTGTGTGCTTGTGTGACTCTCAAACCCGAACTATTTACTGTTATGTTCCAGTCACACTAACTCTCTCGCTGAGGCTTGATGTATTTCTCCTCTGCTCCATCTAGAGGGATAGACGCTAATCACTTTTATAAATACAAGCCATATTGTTGCATCACAAGTCCCTGGTTCGACTCCCGTATCCAGGTGTCAATGAGGGAGTAATCATAAATAATAGCTTTGGATAAATCAAAACATATATAATAGTATACATTGAAAGTGTTAATAACTTGCTCTATTGATAAAATATTCTTATGTGTGATAGTAACTCACTATTTAATTACTTCAACGGTTTACAGGAAATATAGAAGCTCTTTCTATTATTATTTTAGTGAATTTATTAAATTAAAAAATTATAGTCCTTGAGGCATTACAAAACCCTAATTTGACACAGTTATAATATTTTATAAATATATATTAATGTTTGATGGAAATATAAAAATCGGTTTATTATTTTATTGGTACTAAGGGAATTATTTAACACACTATCTCTAGATATTTAAACCGTTACAACTTGAATTTATGTAAAAGTTATATAAACACCGTGATTTTTTTCCTAGATATTTTACTTATAAACTTATGTAAAAGTTATTATTTATGTTATCAAAATATCTAGCCGACATGATTTTTCCCTAGGTATTTAACTTAGGAACATATGTAAAATTTATACATTATTTAATAAAATGTAATCGTCGTGTTTGTTCCTTATGATATTTAAAATAAATTCAAGATCCTCATAATTGTATTTAAGTACAAGTAACGAGATGGGGCTCGTCTGGTATGGTTCATTGACGCGGTTGGAGTTCGAACACTGTCCTATTAAACTGCGGATATTTCCAACTCTCCCTCCATACAAAGGCTGGTACACTTATCCCTCCCCCATAAATACTTTCATTATTCCTACCTCATTAGCATATTTAAATTATTGTATGAGTAGTATTAATACCATTAATTAAATATAGATATGACGGTTCTAGCACAATATGCCGAAAAAGTCATAATTACTAATTTTATTCGTTAGATGACACAGAATGAAAGTGCTTAAGAAATGAACACATGTGAATATAAGTTGAGCTTATCATTATAATTAAAATTAATGTGTGTGTGTGTTTACACTACTACATGAACGATATTTATTTTTTATCTATCATGAATCTCGGGTTTGCTGAAAAAACAACCCAATAACTATTATTGGTGCCTAAAATCCAACTTTCTTAGTGTTTGTATTTATAATAGTTGTCTGCTATAGATTGACACGAAGAAACTTTCTCACTAGATAATGAATAAGTAAACTATAAGTTATTTAAATGGTACGGTGCGCAGCTAAAACTTGTCTCTCTCGATATTATATGTTAAAAAACTCGTGCTTTATTTGATTACCTTATCCTGAATAATAAACTTATATTGTCTATTTAGAGTCTACATATCTACAGGAAGGAATTAAGGTTTAATAAACTAGATTTACTAAGAGATACCCTTGACTCTGTGGACAAATACGCTATCAACTAAATGTATATCCTTGGGTTGTTAAAGATTACAACCGAAAACTTATAGCTATAGGAATTGTTTGACTTTTTTAGATTAGTTTACAGATATTGCGAGGAAAGTCTACTTAAGGGATTCATAATGTTTTAATACGTTGCCGTTTGGGTATCAGAGTCCTTGTAAACGCGTTTGCCACGACTAAAAGGTGATTATTTCGACGGACTGAATAATCATATTTTTTTCTTTCACTCAAGACAGTTCCACGGACATACTATTTTTAAATGATTTGAGATTTTTTTTTCATATTTTTTTCTGCATGAAAACAAGCATATATTTTTTTATGCATCCGGGTTACATTTTATATTTATTTATTTGCCAGTACAATACTCCGCCTGCCTGATTTTTTTCTAGTCAATTAGATGTGTGTATATATTTTATTCTAGACAACTGTTTCTATATATATATATATATATATATATATATATATATATATATATATATATATTCTAATATAAATTTCCTAATTATGTCTTATCAACAAAAAGGGGTAACGTCGAGATTAATAAAAAAAAACTTGTGTTGGGCGCCACTCCTGGAAGCTAGGAGAACTAATAATAATGATAAAAAAAAAATATAAATAAACTTTAGCTCGACTAATTTGAACAAATGCACGACGACTCTAAATGCTCGAGACCTCTGGGTGTGCTCGGGAACTTTTACCTAGATATTACAATGTCAATGTTACAATGGTGTGTTGTAGACTTCCACAAGAGTTGAGAGTACTTAAAATAAAAAAAAAAATAAAAAATAGCAATTTAAATACAATGGATCATAAAAAACAAAAAAAATGTACTAATTGAGATTACAATAAAAAAAAACAATTGTTGAAACTTTTGTGGGTTATTATTATTATCATTATTGTTTCCCTTTTACTACATCCCAAACCTACCTAAGGATATCCGAATAAATATAAGGCTAATATGACAAAATAAAATATATGGTATTACATAAATTCTTAAACAAAGTTAAACAATTAAATGAACAATCTCCGAAAGGATTAAATTTAGGAGTTTTAATATATATATATATAATAATAGAGTGAAAGAAAATAATATATGTATAGGCTAAACTTTTATAGAATATATAGTTTTGAGTAAGACAAAAAAAAAGTATTGTTGAGGAACAAAAAAAAAAAATCAATAGAATTAATATTTTTACATAAAAAATAAAATATTAATCAATTCCCTGGAATAGATAGAGTCTGAGTGTATTTAGTCCTTTCTGAAAGTTTTTGCATGTATCATAGCTTGATAAATAAAAAAAAAATGAGAAATAACATATATTTAAAATTGAAGATTTGGCTGGACCTCACCAATGAATTCATCCATGTTGAAACAGAATGTCTGAAGTCTGTTTCCTTTTATTTATTCTAACTCGTCCACCATTTGAAGAAATAAACACTCTAGTTCGTCTCCAGACACTTAACTTTCCATTTGAGTACTTGTACTTTTACTTTCGAATCATTGTTCCACTTGAAAACTAAATTTAATTAGGAGCTATATAAATTTGCTCCATGTTAAATGACACTCCGGAAGAAAAAAGCCTCATCCTCTTCAAAAAATGTTCTCAGTTTTAAATTTAAAAAACGTTCTATTTTCTACTAAGTCCAAAGAGAAAACTAATACAATAAAATAAAAGATAAAGTGTTGGCTATGAACTGTTTATAAAATAAGATACAAATTTAGTATCAAGATTTAAATATATGTCAGTGTTTCTTAAGAGAATTAAATGTTTATTTTAATCTGTCACAATTGAAATGCGCGCTATTTTGGAACGTCTTTTTTTTTTTTTTCTCTCTCTTTTTTTTTTTACTACTTTTACAAGCACGAGACTCGCCACTCACTTGTTCATCATATCTGCGCATGCGTTAAAATAAATCATGGCTGACATCCAAAATAAATAGAAGAGTCAACAGACCTCTTGGAAGGAAATTAATATGTTTTAAAAAAAAGTAAGTGTTCTTCCTTAGGTCAAAATTAATTGTTTAAATTATTTAAAACAGTGTTAGATGTTCTATATTCTGTCCTTTTAATTTATTTTAATGGATGCAAATAGTATTATTTGTCACGCCGGCGACACAGCATGTTTCAAACGAAAATAAACCTGAAACTATTTACAAAGCTTGGGAAAAATATAAGGAAATAAATGGTAGGGTGGCAAATAACGTTACAGTGCCCCCTTTTTTTTTATACGAATTAATTTTAAGCCTAAAATTACTTCGTGGAAAAAAATAAATGTTTTTGCCATAAAGTAGGCCTAGAATCTTAAATATCAATCTAGATTCCATCTCCTTATAAAATTAGTAAATTAGTCTTATCAAAGTGCCTCTACTTGTTCTGGTTCAAGGCGATAAGTAAGGATGGCATTGTTTTTTTTCTCTAGTCTTTCCGAAAACAGCTGCTTTTGTACAATTCAGTTTAACTTGCATGTTCACGTAGTAAGTCTGTAGCTACATAGACGGTTATTCAACCTAATATAAACCTCTTGTCGTCTGCTGTAAAGGATCGCTCTTCATCACAAGAAAAATAGTACAACCGCCACGCCTTATATTTATACTTTACAAATATTATTTTAAACTTCACTTGAATAACAAAATCTCTTTCTTTGTCTTGTAGCATAAACCGGAGCACTTTCAGTGGAGCTGAATATCCAGATCGACTTCACTGCACTCGTTTAAACTCGCTGATAACACTTCCTCCGCTGAGACTTAGGTGAGTTAAAATCTAAATTTCCTCTCACTAAAATGTCGAAACGGCTTATGTATGTTCACTTGAGGTCCTTCCCTCGGAAATACATGTATTATTTATCACTTAGGTGATTTCATATAAAAATATATCATATTTGTATTGCACACAAAAGTAGGCCTAGTTTCAACACTTCAAAAATGCTGGGTTTTGTTTACACAAAATCAGCAAATAAATTAAACATTTCAAATTACCACCTGTAAGTACATCTACTTCGACACCTTCTTCAACTAATGAAGATACATCACCAGACAATATCAATTCTTGGTACCAAATTATAGCAAAAAGCAAATTAACTACTTGGCACTTTTTAATTATCATAACCAACTTTCATAGGCCAAGTGTTTATAGTCAAATTTTCATAATTATTTTTATGAAATGGATATATATACTCTCCCCTACAAATTAACAGGTACCTGCTGTACAAAAATATCAACAATTAATGTTGAAACCCTTGAAAAAGGAAAATCACATTACTCCATCCTAGGCCTTCGTCAACCCTCAACATGTATAAAATGTTTTTACACATAAATCATTTAAACATTAAACATTTTGATTTGAGACCTGTATGTACAACAACCATAGATCCTCATTAAACTAATTAACACATTTTAAACATAAAGAGATCATTATTTCATAACAAATAATGGAAAAAGTAAACTCACTCATTGTACTTTAGTGACCTAGAATACAGGAAATCTGATAGGCCAAACCCTTATGGCTAGAATTTAACAATTCTCTCAATGAATACAGCTACTACAACCTCTGCTTTAGGTGATGTAACAATGTCATTAAAATATATTTATAATTAATACTTCAAAACTTGAAAAAGGAAATACTCCTGGTGTAATTTTCTTCCAATTTTTCACAATAAAAGGAGTAGGCCAAACACTTATGGCTAGAATATCACCATTCTCTCAATGAACTCTATAAATACAGTTTTTTATGCATCTATTGACATACACAGAATTAACATATATTGATGCTTAGTATTTTAAAATCTGAGAAAGCAAATCATAATTTAGCCGTTCTAGGCTATCGTGTCACTTGAATGTTACATAGTAGACCTGGCATTTATACCAACTTGTTTAGAACATAAGATATACATTCATTGGGTTAGCCCCCTACTCTCTTGGTGTATGACAACTTATATCATTACATAATAACTTATTTGGCTCTGAAAATCTTTGTTTTTTCCATTGAAACTGATTCATTTTACAATTAATTACATATTCACTTAAACAAATTGAGCTTATAAAATTAATTCACACACCACACAATAGACCAAAATATCTTAATTAATTAAACAAACATATCCCAAAAAAAAATATTTACAATCTTTCTCTTTTCTTACAGAACCGTCGGAGTGGCCCCCTACAGCTACTTGGCATGATGTTATGACGTTGGGGAGGTTTTATACTTCTGGACCATTTGTGAGCTCTGATTCGTTGGACTACACGTTGTGAAGGTAATTATACTGTTCTTGAAGACCTTATTTATTCTTCCATTCTTAGTTTATTATTTATTTAAAATGTAATACTTTATCAAGTAATTCTTGCCCTTTTCACTTGTTTTGAGCTTTGCCTATCTCAGCAACTTAATAATTGGACTCCAGGGTATAAAATAGATTCCCTACACAGTTTTCAATGACTTCTTGATGACTTCCTTTACTTTACTGATAATTCGACGACTTTGATAAAACTTGCTTTTCGACGATATAAAATTTAACAACTTTCTTGTTTTCTCCTTAAAACAACATATTTCGACGTAACTTATACACACATCAGGAACCGTTTGTGATGGACTCATCTCATTCACAAGGTCCTGGAATAATAATCGTCTATATCCTCAGGCAGTCACTGTCTTATCAACGGCCAGTGACGCAGATATGACCTCCCAAAATCGACACTCTTACTCCTTTTAAAATACTCCTCCTCGTAGATTATCTCGTAACTTAAAACTTGTCATCTCATTCATATTACTGGCTTTCTGGGGTTGTTCTGATTTTCCATGGGTGTCCTTGCATAACCTCTCTTCTTGATAAAAATCAAAATTATAATAAAGTCAGAATCATCTTCGAATATACCCAATAGATACATTTATAAATGAACATTGCAGATTTTAGTTTCTTTAAAATATATGTATATTTTCTTCTTTTTACTTTCCCAAAACTTGACGCTTCACAAAGTGTAATAAACTTTCATCCCATATGGATACGATCCTCAGACCTCTGCTTTTACTGACTCCTACAAATCCATAGCTTTTACCTTCCAACGCCTTATGCTGCTCATCGAACTATCCCTGTTGTTACTGGTTTCTTTCCAAGTCCAGTGCTTCAGAGATTGACACTGCTCTCAACTTTCAACTGTTCTACAACATTCCTTATAGCCAACTGTCGAACCACATGATTCAAGGGATTAACATGTCTCCCAAAACTTCCACCAAATGGGTACCCAGAGTATGTAGAACCTGCGACCTATCCGGGATCTCTACATCGCAGGTCCGGTGTTTTCCGCTGTGACTATTGCGTTTATGTCGATGGGATGTGGAAAGTGGTTCTGCCGGTGGGAAACTCGTTGAGGTTGAAATCCAGGCCCCCTGCTGGTATTCTGGTAATTTTGGGAGTTCATGTTCGACTCTTGGGGTTGCTGTTGGGGAAAATTTACAAATCTTTGTTCCTTTTCGCTAGTGTAAGGGTGGCCCCTACCCCTTGAGAACTGCCCTTGATATTGTCTCTTGTCTCCTTGTGAATCCAAGTTGTGATGAGCCTCTTCTTGGCCTCTACCTTGGAACATGTCTGAAGGTGCCCTCCAACTTGGACCTCGTCGTTGATTCTCCAGGTGTGGTCCAGTTCTTCTCCAAGAGTTCTGCTGCCGTGGACCATTATGAAACTGTTGTGGGTTTACCATACTCATGTCTTCACTTGTGCGCTTGCGAGGGGGTGAACCTACAGACTCAATTTTGTTTCTCCTCCGGTCTTGCTCTAGCGTATCCAAACGCTGTAGTCCCGCACGGAATTCATCCAAAGAGCTGTAAGTCACGCCCACTAACATTTCCCGCAAACGTATCGGTAACTGCTGTGTAACCATGTATATTAGCTCCGAATCCGTGATGGATGAATCGAAATTTCGACTTCTGGAGTACATATCAGCTAGATAGCTTTCCAGAGTGCCACTATTCTCATGATACCGAGAAGCATGCAACTTTGCCCTCATCTGCCCCTGTATCTCTACAGACCAGAACATAGCCAGGAACTTGGTACTAAAATCCTCCCAGCTTGAGATGTTGTCTTTTCCCACTGACCACCAGGGTACAGCATCACCTGTCAGGGAACTGCCTCCTAATCTTACTTTGTCCTTATCTGACAGCCTATGCCCTTCAAATAACTCCTCAAGAGCTAACAGGTGACTGACCGGGTTCTGTCGGTTCCTTCTATTGAATCTGGGAAGTCTTTCCTCCAACGACTTTCCCCCCAAAATGGTCAAGGTGGGTGTGCTAAGTAAGTTGGGGCCAGTAACATACCCTAACCTTACCTCTTCACCCAAACCCCTTATTTGTTCCTGAACTGACACAACTACTCTGGTAGTGTCGTCTAGCTTCTGACCTAGAACCTCTTGAACTAGAGCCAACTCCTGATTCTTTGCCGCCACAGCCAGCAAGGACTCATTCTGTCTTGCATTCACTGCATCAACCTCCATACTAAGGTTCTTTAGACCTTCCTCTAACTGTACTGTGTGTTGGCCGAGCTGTTTTGCTACGGAATGTTGTGTCGACTCCAGTGCTTGACTAACTTTTTCTAGTGAAACTAGTGAATTTTTCTTAACCACTTCAATTTCCTGGCTACAATGTTGTTTTACAGATGAGATTTGTCCCTCCAGGTCAGCTTTTGTCTGGGTAATCTCCACATAAAAATCTTTCCTGATAGTGTCGGCTAGCGAACTCATGCAACTCAAGATTTCACTTTTCATGGCTTCCTGACTGGCTGCGAAATCTCCTCTCATTTCAACCTGACTATCTGAAAGCTTTGAAAGCTCTCCTCTAATTTCGTCTTGACTAGCTTTGAAATCTCCTCTGATTTCAACCAAACTGGCTGCTAAAACTCCTCTCATTTCACTCATCCCAAATATTAATTGTTGTATCGCTGACATAAATTCTGGAGGTGAGGCAACAGGTGTCAAATTTGTAGTGGTTGGTTCGGTCTCCACGCATGAGGCAACAGATATTGTGGTTGGTTCAGTCTCTATACATTGTGGTGGATCACCCAAACTCGTCTCTGCAAACTCTCCGCTAAACTCATGGAATTGGTCTACATCCCTAAACTCACTTACTTCTAAGGACATTGTTGTTGATGTGTCATTGTCGACATCTTCTCCTAGGGTTTGACCTTCCATTGTTGAAGTTTCTCCTACAATCTTCAGTTTAGTGTTTGAAATTAGAGCTCTGGCCTTGCTTCTAGTAAAGTAGCTTCCTCCGCTCATGCCCTAATTACAACACAGTTCCCTAACACAAATGAGCCACCACGTTGTGCGCCACTCTAATATAAATTTCCTAATTATGTCTTATCAACAAAAAGGGGTAACGTCGAGATTAATAAAAAAAAACTTGTGTTGGGCGCCACTCCTGGAAGCTAGGAGAACTAATAATAATGATAAAAAAAAAATATAAATAAACTTTAGCTCGACTAATTTGAACAAATGCACGACGACTCTAAATGCTCGAGACCTCTGGGTGTGCTCGGGAACTTTTACCTAGATATTACAATGTCAATGTTACAATGGTGTGTTGTAGACTTCCACAAGAGTTGAGAGTACTTAAAATAAAAAAAAAAAAAAAAATAGCAATTTAAATACAATGGATCATAAAAACAAAAAAATGTACTAATTGAGATTACAATAAAAAAAAACAATTGTTGAAACTTTTGTGGGTTATTATTATTATCATTATTGTTTCCCTTTTACTACATCCCAAACCTACCTAAGGATATCCGAATAAATATAAGGCTAATATGACAAAATAAAATATATGGTATTACATAAATTCTTAAACAAAGTTAAACAATTAAATGAACAATCTCCGAAAGGATTAAATTTAGGAGTTTTAATATATATATATATAATAATAGAGTGAAAGAAAATAATATATGTATAGGCTAAACTTTTATAGAATATATAGTTTTGAGTAAGACAAAAAAAAAAAAGTATTGTTGAGGAACAAAAAAAAGAAATCAATAGAATTAATATTTTTACATAAAAAATAAAATATTAATCAATTCCCTGGAATAGATAGAGTCTGAGTGTATTTAGTCCTTTCTGAAAGTTTTTGCATGTAGCATAGCTTGATAAATAAAAAAAAAATGAGAAATAACATATATTTAAAATTGAAGATTTGGCTGGACCTCACCAATGAATTCATCCATGTTGAAACAGAATGTCTGAAGTCTGTTTCCTTTTATTTATTCTAACTCGTCCACCATTTGAAGAAATAAACACTCTAGTTCGTCTCCAGACACTTAACTTTCCATTTGAGTACTTGTACTTTTACTTTCGAATCATTGTTCCACTTGAAAACTAAATTTAATTAGGAGCTATATAAATTTGCTCCATGTTAAATGACACTCCGGAAGAAAAAAGCCTCATCCTCTTCAAAAAATGTTCTCAGTTTTAAATTTAAAAAACGTTCTATTTTCTACTAAGTCCAAAGAGAAAACTAATACAATAAAATAAAAGATAAAGTGTTGGCTATGAACTGTTTATAAAATAAGATACAAATTTAGTATCAAGATTTAAATATATGTCAGTGTTTCTTAAGAGAATTAAATGTTTATTTTAATCTGTCACAATTGAAATGCGCGCTATTTTGGAACGTCTTTTTTTTTTTTTTTTCTCTCTCTTTTTTTTTTTACTACTTTTACAAGCACGAGACTCGCCACTCACTTGTTCATCATATCTGCGCATGCGTTAAAATAAATCATGGCTGACATCCAAAATAAATAGAAGAGTCAACAGACCTCTTGGAAGGAAATTAATATGTTTTTTAAAAAAAAGTAAGTGTTCTTCCTTAGGTCAAAATTAATTGTTTAAATTATTTAAAACAGTGTTAGATGTTCTATATTCTGTCCTTTTAATTTATTTTAATGGATGCAAATAGTATTATTTGTCACGCCGGCGACACAGCATGTTTCAAACGAAAATAAACCTGAAACTATTTACAAAGCTTGGGAAAAATATAAGGAAATAAATGGTAGGGTGGCAAATAACGTTACAATATATATATATATATATATATATTTATTTTAAATCTATTCAAATATAATAAACTGTTTGTATACATATATCTTTTTAAAATCTATTCAAACATAATAAACCGTATGTATATATATATATATATTTTAAATCTATTCAAATATATATATATATATATATATATATATATATATATATATATATATATATATATATATATATATAATAAACTGTTTCTATATATATATATTTATTTTCTTTTAAATTGAAACCGTCTCTATGTATATATCATATTTAGTACCGAGGCCACTATTCCCCCCTATATTGTAAATATTCTCAGTATACTTTTCACTGTGTTTAAAAAAGAGTTATGTTTATGCTAATAAATATATATTGTAAATATTCACAGTATACTTTTCACTGTGTGTAAATAAAATATTGTAAATATTCACAGTATACTTTTCATTGTGTGTAAATAAATATTGTAAATATTCACAGTATACTTTTCCCCGTGTGTAAAAAAGTTATGTTTATGCTAATAAATATATATTGTAAATATTCACAGTATACTTTTCACTGTGGGTAAATAATTATTGTAAAATAACAGTTATGTTTATGCCAATAAATATATATATTGTAAATATTCACACTATACACTGTGTGTATACTTTTTCACGATTTTAAATAAATATTTTAAAACTGTTATGATTGTGTTTTAACGTCTACACCCACACCTCCCTCCTATCCTATAAATACAAGCTCATATAGCTAATAAGCGCAGTCTGCACATCCTGATCACTCATCAACTATAAAAATGACGAAGTATACGCCATCAGGATTTGCATATGTAATAGTTGATTCCGAGGTAAATCTGTGAAACCTCCTGTTGTCTATAGTGGTGAAAATGTTGTGGATACCTTTCTTCATAAACTTGGTGAAGAAGAAACCATGATCATGAGTGGAAAACCATTTAGTAAAAACCACGCCCAGTTCACCCGACCGAGATTCGAACCTCAATCTCCCCGTCCTCAGCAGCCGAGCTCAATACGCCAAGCGCGTTAACCAACTAGGCCACTGAGGAGTTTTTTTTGTATATGTTAAATATATTATATCAAGATATTTTTTTGCGAAGCAGATAATTTGTTTAGTGTAAATGTTATATATTATGTTAGCGTATATAGTTTCATATTTAAAACGTAACATATTAATTTAAAATAAATTCAAGATCCTCATAATGTGATTTTTTTTGTAAAAGTTAAATATTTTTGAAGACATTAAATTTCTTTTTTGTTTAAGTGTTGTGGGAATAAATATTATAAAACTGTTATGTTTGCGTTTTAACGTCCACACCATCTTTATCTCTCTACTATCATAGAATCTCCGTCTCAAACATTATGGACAAAATACTTTCTCTCTTTGGGTAGCAACCTAAGTCACTACAACAATGTTGCCATCTCCTTCATGTCTTTGATTCTCCAACCGACTTATTTAAGGGGGGTTAAAAAATAACATTTTATTGGCAGTTTTTTAATTGACAATCAGCAATTGTTTAATTTTAAACATTCATAACAATAACAACATTCAGCAATATTATTTAGGTCTTTTAACCAATACATAGCAAGAAAAACATATAATCACTCTTTTACCTAATAAAAGACATGATGAAAGAATATAATCACTTCTACCATCTAGAAAATCTGTAGGAGTCACCTCCAAAATAGTTCAGGACGCGATGAGAGGCGCTAGAACGTATATTGACAATGTCTACACATTTTTAACCTGGCAATCTTACTCTTCCAACAAATTTGAGCACAATAATATTCGGTTCATTGATGGTCTCTTCCGATAGCACAACGTTATAACTTTTGTTATTCACAAGTTCGTTTAAGCACTTGACACGGTTGAATTCCTCTTTCTCGATTAGGTCTAACGCCCTGCACAATACCTCCTCATCCCAACAGGCATCCTTGTGAGCAGCATTTGGAGATGTTTGATGACATTAATGTTTGTGCCGAATAAGATTGGAGAGCTTTGCGTAGGATCCCTGACAAATGCGGCATTTAAATGGCATAATGTCAATTGGAGATGCAGAAAAAAACACTCTTGCTCTACTCACAAACTGCGTTCCCTCCTCTCACCTTTTTCAAAATGTCACCGGTAGCTCCGTTGACTCCGGCAGAGTGCTACAAACAGCTGAGCACGTATAGTTTATTAATTCACTTTTAAACATCACACTTTGGCCCGTATGCAAGAACGAGTAGGAGTAAAGGCGGAGAAGGAGTAAAGGCGGAGGACGGTTGATTTGCTTGCTAGGACGAGCGCGCGTGCGCGCTCTTGAGTAATTCTCAAGCGCGCGGGCGCATGCTTGAGTAATTCCAAAGGTTGGTCCCGACCAGCCTTCTGCTTTACTCCTATCCCTTATACATAGGTTTACTCCTATCCCTTATACACAGGGCTACCCCAGCGCGGCGCGCATGAACAATAGAGATGTCAAACATCTGTTATTTTGTTTTGTGTTGTCAAGAAAATATGGCGCCACATGATTACCGGATTGTCACGTATTTAGACGTTATCGACGACTATTTTGAAGAAGAGGCTAATAAAGTTGTTGTGATTTAACGGAGGCATGTTAGGGATTTCCAGGATACCTGTTAGGCTTATTCTGACGAACAATTTCGTAAAATATTTTCTATTTTAAAAGGATGTTGCATGACAAGATATCTTCCCTACGTTGGAAATTGACAATCCCGAAACACAACGATGACTTCCACTGCTTCATTTACAACAAAAGTTGACCACCCTTCAGTTTTATGCCACGGAATGCTTACAAATAAGTTAATACCAAATTATAAATATACTTTTTTTTAAGGTTATATTATTTATTATTACTAAACTTACAAAAAACATTGTTATTAACTTTTTTTTAAGAATGAACAACTAATTTAAATTTTTTGGATTGAATACATTAATAAATTTTCATGTTTGTTTTTGTAATGTGTTAATTAAGATTAATTTAGCATCAGTATATAAGTTTAATTAATATTAGGACTTGTATTATTTACTGACAACATATTTCTTCCATTGTTTTTAATTATATAATTGAAGCAAATAGGCTAATTGATTGTTTTGTGACATACAGTAGCTATTGGGATTTTGGTTGATATTTAATATTGATTTTTTGTATATATATAAAATCCAAAATAACCTTACCTCTAAAAAAATCACAGTAGGCCTAGGTCGGACTACAGACATATCTATTCTTATAATTTTTTAAAATTGGCTAGTAACTTTGTTCTTCCATTTTTAGGTTGTTGGTGGAGAAATGTAGGCCTACAATGTTGACCAGTCAACGGTATCGCGTGTTGTTAAGAAAATATCAATTTGGTTGGCCCAAAAATGCAACATGTGGTGTGGTTTCCCACCACAGAAGCTGAACTGGGAGCTGTGCGAATGCTGTTCTATGACTAGGCCAACGTCCCTGGAGTTTCATATCGAAGAGGCTGCACCCACATCCCTGTCCAGAGCCCCGGGGGTCCATCTGAGAGTCTGGGCTTCACCACATGGACTATTACAGTTGGAACCTTATTAAAATCATTGTGGCGGGCGAATAAAAACATCGGTAATGTTACTATATATAGCTGGTTTCATGTTCCGTTAGAAACAGACTTCTTGTATCAACACACGTACCAAATGTGGACATCCATTATCTTGACCTTACAGACCTCTAATGAAATGGAGAATGGTGGAAACTAGCAAGTTATCACTGCTCATTTTGATGCTAAATGTATGTCCCAAGGAGAGAGAGGAAACTATTATTTTCGTTCTACTCAGCAGAGTAAATTTTTAATTCCTTTATGCTAAGGTGGATGTATTGTTACGTAAATTCAACTCTAAATTCTTACATTTTAAACTTACTAATAAGAAATCCACACACAATTAGTTGTACGATCTTTATCACCGATCATATACACAATCCTGTCGATTTAGCACTGTCGTACTATCTTGTCAGGTTATATGCATACATACTGATCACACTGTTTCTGGGATGAGGAAGTTTGGATTAAATAGTGTATACACATTTGCAAGGAAAAAGGGAAAAACCATTTACAAAAGACCACCCTCGTTAGACTTGCCTGGGATTCAAACCATGATCTCCTTATCTTCAGCAGTCTAGTTTTTTTGTGAGTTTGATATTTTAGACCATGTGGCCACAAAAGTGAATTATTTATTTTAGTGTTTATACTTGTACAATATCAAGACAAACTTTACACAGACTGTACTGGCGGGCCATGATACACTCTGTGCCAAGTGTGACAGAACATAATACAAGCTGCTCTGACACTGATCGTTAGAGAGAACATAATATCATGTTTATATTATAAATATTGTGTGTTAAAAACCATGATGATTGTGGTCCTTGCCAGTGAGGGCTAATAAATAATTTTGAAATCGATTATTTTAATTTTCTTTTACTGTTACTGGAGTTGTAAACCTGGATGTTTTCCTGCCTCAGATTACAGGTACTGTAACCAAGCACGTTGACACCAAAGTACCATAGTAATAATAATAATGTATTAGATATTTTTTTTAGCACTACATCTTACTACCCATTCGGGTTGTACGCCTAAATACTAATTACACTAGGTAATGTGTTGGGAATATGAAAGGTTGAATTTAGAGGAAGTGAACCCACACTTGTGTGGAGGGAGAGTGAAAAACTATTTAGGAAAATTCACCTCAGTTCACTCGACCGAGATTCGAACCTCAACTCTTCCTATCCTCTGTGGTCTAGCTCAACACAAAAGTAGCGTGTTAGCCAACTACACCACCGAGGTGGGTTTAGTGTTGATCATGTTATATGATTTGTAACACATTTAGTGAATGTTTTATGCAATATTGTTGAAGTTCAATTCAATATAACAGAAACGTAAACAAACCAAAATAATTTGGCCTTATACACTATTAAATTCCCACTTACTTTAATACTTACCAGGCAAATATTGGAAGAAGGCCTGATGATTCAAATAACATTTATTTAGAAAAGCTCATGGCTGCATCTCGTTATGCATTTATTTTATTGATAAAAATCGGTATAATATATTATTTAATAATGCTAAGTTCAGTGAAAGTGATTGACATTTCATAAAATATTTTTGATGTATTTAATTAAACTTATCTATGACATAATTGGACAGATTCTCCAGACAAAATTACAATTTATATAATATAACTCTAATAACTATAATATAACTCGTCCCTTTTTTATGTTTCTATCTACCTTTTCTTTACCTTCTTCCAAATATAATCTATTTAATATAATATTAAAAATAATTTCTGAGTATTGTTTGCGAGCCTATATTATTAAGACAAACTACTGGATATATCTTCGGCTTGTGGTGCAAACAGATGCTCAAATTTGGACCTTGGGATGAAAAATAATAAACCACCCTGCTAAGGAATGGAAATAATTATAATCATTTTTTCACAGTCAGTTTATTTTAAAAGATAAACACTAGAGATTGGCCAGACAAAAAAAATATATATAAATTGTCAAAATTTAATTTGCAATGCTGAATTAAGATACCTGCAGTCCTTAGCAATAACATAAGTGGTTAACATAAAAACAGGAAAACAAGTACCCCAGAGACCCTCCAGAGTGGAAGTGAAAAGTTCCCTAATCCCTTTATAACATAAGAATGTAGATATATTTACATTTTATAGGTTAATGCAGGGTGAACGATCTCGACACAATGGATATTGGAAATTGTAATTTTACTACACATCACTTGAAAATAACCCTAATATGAATAATGTTTTTAACAAATGGGAAAATGTTTGGTGGTTTTATAAATTCTATAGCCGAAACATCTAGGCTCAATTCTTAAGTCCTATATTATTATTATTAGCACCGCGTCTTACTACCCGTTCGGGTTATACGCACTTACGCTAATGTGTAATGGTAGGGTGATAGTGAGATGAAATGAAGGACCTACAGTTTAACGTGGAATCGGAACCACGGTGGAGGCCTGGCATTCCCCACATTCACAAGATATCTTGTCAGAGGTGAAGGAAGGGTTTGTAAATCAGATAAATCTGTGCCGGGACCGAGGATTGAACCCCGGCCGCCAGCATAGAAGTCTGACACCTTACCCCTAGACCACCAGGTCACCTACCTTAAGTCCTATAATTTTATGTTTCATAATTTGAGACATAATAGCAAGTTAAATGTATAAAATATTAATAAACAGTAATTTACTATGTAAAATTAATATAAACTACCTAGCTATAACAGGTCTATATAAAGATATAAAGGTTAGTTATCAATCGGAACATTAATCATAGTAAACAAAAGTGTTTAAAAAAAATTGAATATGATGTTTTTGTTTATAGGCATGCTTTCTCGGCAAAAAAAAAAATATCAGGTTACGGTATTTATTATTCAAGAGAAATAGATCCATCACAAAAATGTCAAAAGTAATCAACAAAGATTCCTAACCTTAGGTCTAACTACGGAGCAACAACCTAATGTTCATCTATCAGAGCTCACTCTAAATTAAACACTTTCTAGTTCATCAAAAAGAAAATTGATTCACTTGAATGCAGATATAAAGATAATAATAGTCTTAACAATAAATGTGGAAATAATATAATTGTTTTGAATGTTTTGTCAACTATTTTACATATAATAGTCAAATTTAAAGGTCTGGGGTCCCCAAGAAGGATGCAGGTGATGTGAAAAGGCTGACCGAGACTTGAAGCACTGGTGTAAGAAATGGCAGCGACAAACTGACACTGCTTGTAGTTGGGAAATCTGAAAAATAAAGGATAGTATGAACAAAACAAGCATAGCTAGTATGTTTAAATGGGGAGGTTTTATTAAATTTTAGATGTTATTAAAACAGCTTTCATAAGTCAGATGTCAAGTCATGTGACCTTCAGCTGCTACTTCCAATAATATCAAAGAATAACTCTAATAAATTAACATTCTTACCATTGTATATTGCACAGATAAATGTTTCAATGTCTTGTTTTCTGCAAGTCCTTTTTACTAGAATACTAAATTAGGGCGTCAATGCACATAATCATCAAATTGCTTTTAATTAAAACCATTTAGATTACATTTTCAAATAAGCTTTTGAAAATGTAATTTAACATTCAAAACATTGCAGGTCAACAGATGCAAGTTTGATTGATATTGCACATTATAATTTGTAAACACATTCCTACATCTTAAACCTAACACTCACTATAAGGACACATATGTTATGTACGGTAACTAAAACAAGATTCAAAGGACAGGCCTAACTTATCGACAAGTGTGCATTATTTGCTCTTAAAGACTCCATCCACCAATACTAGACATGTCCATTCAGATTAAAGTCAACAAAGTCGTTTTTCAGGAGTTTGCATGTTTATGACAATCATGTAATTAATTTTGTAAACAATTGTTAATTTTCTATATACTATCATGAAACTTACACCTATTTTGTATGTATATCAATATTTTGTTTATTAAAAAGTAAATAGTACGCCTACCCTTCTCAGTCCAAATTATATCTATGAATATAAATAAACTTATAAAATCTGTTTCTGTGTGTGCATCTCTCTGTAAATATGAACCTTATAGTTGTAATATCTCACATAGCCTACCTGTTGTATCGAGATACTCCATAATGGTATTGACAGCAACGGTGTAACCTGTAGACCTCAGAGCAGCAGTTATGGGGGGAGGGGGGGGGCTACCACCTCGACCTTGGGACATGATGGCTTGTGAGAATTGTAGGGCCCTCGTCCAGTGCTCATCAGTTCCACTGTCTCTTCAACTAGTTGCCTCTTCCTTCTTGATTTGACAATGTCCCAATGTTTGTGCAGGTGAACCAGAGTTCTAAAATGATTCACAATATAATATAAACACAGTTCCAACTAGGTCAACTTGAGGTGTCTTTGTTATCAAACAAGAAAAGATTACTAATGGTTATCATAAATTATTATAAAGGCCTATATTAATGAAAGTTCCCACTATACAGCTGGCTATATTAATATACTGGTTCTAATAATCAGTGAAGCATTTTATGAAATTTGTTGTCTCTATAAACTTCTAGGTAATACTGTATATTTGTATGTTGTAATATTTTTCTATTTATGAGGATGACATTGTTAGTTTAGTTACTATGTTTACTTTGTGACTAGGCCTAGACCTTGTACAAAAATATTATATTGAAGGTTAACTAGCCTAAGATAGTACTGGTCTAAAGTGCTAAATCAGGCCTACTAAGATCTACCAGTAGACAAAATACATTAAGTTAGGAGTAAATATTATGTTAGTTCAATAATATATAAATTCCACTCGTTCTTAGAATTTCAAAACTTTTGTTTCGACTTATACTATGCAAAAATAAACGCTAGGCCTACAGAGAAAGGGAATAAAACTTATCAACGCTAGGGCCTACGCAAATTAATAGCATAGGCCTACAAATAATTTTTTGTTACGTTGACGTTTGTGTTTACCATCAATAAGAAACACGTTTAAAGATTTTACTTTACTTGTGTTTATTTCTATAGACAATCCAATTACTCAAACAATATACGTGATTTTATATAAAGTATTAAAGTGAAAATAATATAAGATAAAAATAAACTCACCTTTTGGAGGTTACTGGAAGATTTAAAATTCTATTAATTTGTTCCCACGCTTTCTTCTTGGCTGCGATGGTCCTAACATATTTTTTTTTTCATTTGACAGTTGGAAACTACCTATTTAATTCTAATAAATACCATTTCTCTTTCTCACTTCACCACACGCTCTTAATTAATTACGATGTGTTTATCAACAAGAGGACATATTTAAGCAGGCTATCAAACTTTACAAGCAAAATCGACACTTTAAAAGGCGGTGGATCTAGTGAATTTTATTTCCCCTGGAGATGTGGTACTTCTGTCTAATATTTCATCACGTGACCTTGAGTAACTCAAGCCAGACGTTCTAGCACGACACGGATTCCTTCCTCAAGAGTAGCTGACTCCGCCTTTACTCCTCCTTTACTCCTACTCCAACATCGTTCTTGCATACCGGCCTTTGTCCTCCGAGATATATCATACAGCGTGCTTTATATTTAAATCGCTTACAATCCAAATAATAGATTGACTTTAGAAGGAAAACGTTACACAAACGGCCCAGACCGAGTATGTAGTCGTTGGGCGTTTCACCTATAATTTTAACATTTGAATAATTTTTGTACATTGTTAAATCCTCAAGATTTACGGGCTCTTCGACTTTACCTCATGTGGTGGCGGGCACGCAGGTGGCTGGTAGGTAGGCGACTCTGGTTGCTGGTACTCGGGTAACTCTGATGCCTGGTAGGTAGACGACTCTGGCGGTGGGTACTCGGGCGACTCTGTGAGTGGCGCAGGCTGCGTATTGAAGGACGGAGAAGGGTGGTAGAAGGGTGGTGATGGAGGGCGTGGCAAAACCGCCACACCATCCCTTTTGCGAAAATGTTAAACGACGCACGTCATATCACACATGTATGTCTCTTCGATTCTCTCATAGGGTAGTACTTCCATCGCTCTTATCGTGTGACAGGTTTAGTCGCAAAACTCAATATAGCCTCGCTACTCTATTTTGTAAACTACCTCTCTGTCACTCACCACCACACTGTGAACATTCTTCCCGGTCATATAGGCACGCCCCTCAATCGTATGACCCACAAACATTTAATTAATATAGCCTGTTCTAAGCATGGTGAGCGTATCTGAGAGCTAAACGTTCTGTACTAACCGCACCGCTGTCCGTTGTTGTCGTTGTTAACAGCGCCGTCTCTTAAACGCGTTCAAAGTTCACAATGATAGGTTAACAGGGTTTTACTCCGGCGCAGGTAAATACAAGTTTTTATTTATTTAACTCACACACGTCTTCATCTGTAAGAGTACCAAACCGACAGGGTAGAAATACACAAAACTTGCCGTCTAGAAAGGCTATTAGGCGTTTCCCGAACTTTGTATTGACAGCTTTTAATTTATCCACCGAGTACTTTTGATCTACGATTAGATCACACAATTAAACGGTCTGCACGGCGTCGATAATATTTACCAGCTGCTGTAACTTGTCCATCTTGAACCGCTCTACAAATGCTTATTAATAGACAACCAAGTGGGCGCCCCTTTTTATAGCCACCCCCTCCCTCATTCGACGCCACACGGTACGAGAAGAACAGGGTCACGATCTATTCTTGTTTCGACTTGTCTTGTCTGCCCGCCAACCTGGTGTCATGAAAAAACCCGTTGCCCGGGTCAATGACCTCAATATCCATTATTGTCTCAACTTGTCTTGTCGGGCCGACATACTGGCACCGGGGTTGCGACACACTGACCTAGTTCCCGATCTATTCTTGTCTCGTGAGCCGCCAGGGAAAACCCTTTGCACGGGTCAATGACCTCCATATATATTCTTGTCTCAACACGTCTTCTCAGGCCAACATACTGGCGCCAGGGAAAACACAGGTTGCGAAGGTCACGATCTATTATTGTCCTGACTTGTCGACCCACCAGACTGTCGCCAGGATTGCGATATAACACGCAATGATTACGTCATTGGGAAAACCCAAGGTTGTCGAGGTCACGATCTAATCTTGTCCTGACTTGTTGACCCGCCATACTGGCGCCAGGGTTGCGACAGGAGGGGGGAAGGTAAAGGCAGGGGAACCATTTATCACACTCTACCACATACGGTCGTCAGGAGAGTTTCGTGCCGGACCGAGCATTGTGCAGGAGGAAACCAATGTTCATTTTACCTCCGACGGCCATGGCGCGAGGTTCGTGCTGCTTGTTCCGGGAAAGAGCTTTGTGACGGAGGAACCAATTTTCATTATACCCCCCCAACCATAGTGCGAGGTTCATGCCAAGGCCTCATGCTCCCCCCAAAATAAACTACAGCGCCCTAATCAATGAATAAAAACTCAAACACTTTAATCCTACCAATTAATTAACTAAATAACAATAATTAATTAGCAATAATTAATTAAACTAATCATTAATAATCAAGAATCAACATGTCCAGGGTTGGTTGGCAACGGGGCTGAAGGGGTGGGCGGGTGGTCAGTAGGAGGGGCGGGAGGGGCTTTAGGGAAGGGGAAACCAACAGCCAATCTGTGAGCAGGAGGGCGGAAAACAACAGCCAATCAGAAAGCAGGTGGAGGGTCACGTGACCTGTCTCGGCCAGTGAAAAGGCTGTACTATCCGGTCAATCGGACTACTTATCTACATAAATATAATGTACCAGTATAGATTCATTCGTATCAGACAACAACATATATACATAACCTATACCGAAAAATTATAGGAGCCCCATTCTTATTCTATGCGTATATACATTTTAGTTACCGGTACATTATTTCTATGTAAAGAGAGCTTATGAAAGAAGTTTAGTGTAATAATAAGAATTGAACTAGCTTGAGAACAATAAATGAATGTTGTAATATACTATAATTATTATATAGGGAGTCTGGAAACAAGTCCTAGTCTGTGAATACATTTGTTTCAAGTAAAACTGTTTGAATTGAACGTGAAAAATTGATTATACAACTGATAAAAGTCCACTCACGATAATAATGTATTCAGTGTTCGTACAGATTGTTTGTCCTAAAGTAATCTCAGATTCTGTTGTTCACAGCATTTTAAATGCATTAAAAATTAATACGGGAAAAATATGACTCCAATAAAGTTAATTATTGAGCTTGTAACACGCTTATAGATATTTTATAATCAAAAAGATAATAGAGCTAATTTCATGACTATAATAATATTTTCTGTAGCTGTCCCTCAACACATCAATACCACTAAGAATATAATATTAGCTACATTTGGTTGGTGTTTAAATACAACTGAATTTTTTTTAAATTCTAAATATATCATTGTAATACTATTATGTTGTAAGCCAACCAACGTAACACAAAAGCAGTGAAATTATAAAATTAATGTTCTACAGAAGATAAATGTAATATAAAAAAGGGTAAATGTGTTTGAGCAAATCTTTCCGGAGGCCGGGAACTCAGTTTAATAATGGTAGAAAGTCTGAGATGACATGCTACTACACTCTACTCTGGGCAGATCTAAGCATCGACATACCATCTCAAAGCTTTGATAGCCATTGCAGTAAAGTCAGATTTAAAATGTGATTCCTGTGTTTCTTTAGACTTCCAAAATGTCGATGACCTATCTTATTCATCGAGCATAGAAACTGGAACCATCTTCCCTACTAAACTATCCCACCAATAAATAGGGTTTATAACATATGTATGTGCATTTATTTTATTTATATTAACGTGTTCCAGCGAAAGTAATACAATCACTGTTAAAAACAATACATATGCAAATGATGAGTAAACCTATCTCTCGTTATTAAAATGGGATTCGAAATTATTCAATAAAGAAAACCATATTACGATTTATTAGACAATTATATTCGAGGAGATTTAGTACAGGGTTGACCCAAATCGTTGGTTGCATGGTCTAAGTTTGAGGTGACAAACCTTTTTAAAAAGTGTGTGCTCAATATCCTATACTAAATAACGAGTCGTTCTTATAAATCCTTAGTTCTGTTTCCATACCTGTATAATGATATATAACTTTATTATTATTACTATTATTATTATTTATAACTTTTGTCTTGAAAACAGGAATTAGGATTTTGATAAAATTGGGCTATCTACCGGTTTGTGGTTCAAGAAAGAGATTTAACCAGGTCATGACTTTGAGAAAACTCAACTGTGGTAAAAGTAGAGAGTTCATATTTTGATTCTTAATTAAATTGTATCTGATTCGTCTTATTAATCTTTTCGGTTTAACCGAGCGATGCTCGGTCTTACAGGAATACTTGATTGTGATGGTAATTGCTGAGTGAAGAAATTATATTATATCATTATATTTTTTAAATTTCTTTAGTACCACGTCTCGCTAGCCATTCGGGTAATACGCCAAGTACTAATTAGGCTAATAGGTTAGGAATTGGGAAGGTTTAATTTAGAAAGAAGTTAACCCACATTAGCGTGGAAGGGGAATGGAAATCCATTTTTTAAAAACCACCCCCAATTCACCCGACCGATATTCGAACCTCAATCCGGTCCTCTGCAGCATAGTTAGCATGAAACTGGTGCGTTAGCCAACTATGCCACCGAGGT
The DNA here is from genome assembly GCA_039000515.1 of Timema cristinae. NCBI lineage: Eukaryota > Metazoa > Arthropoda > Insecta > Phasmatodea > Timematidae > Timema > Timema cristinae. The sequence continues at coordinate 8,955 of JBCFYV010000003.1, read as the reverse complement.
GGTTTTCTTCATCATATTTTGTTGTGATTTTTTAAAAGGGAAATTGAGAACACATTGTTTTAACGTTTTTGTAAACCTATCTATAAGATATTTCAGAAAAATGGTTACCCTTTAAATAGGAAATTTTTAGAAATAATATTCTATAAATAATACGTACTTCCGAGAAACAAAATTAATGAATTGGTGGTACTTGATAGCAAGGAACCGGTTTGCAATAAATCCAAATAAAATGTTAATCAAATAAGTTTACTTAAATAATAAAGCATGGTGAAATAAAGGTTCGTCAGCCCTCGCCTAGGGGTTGCTCTTGCAACATATTTGATCGGTAGGGACAGAAATGTCAGGGTCTGATCCGACCCATGTCTACTAATGGTGGTTTTACTTTATTTTACCAAACAAATGTGAGTACATTTCTTCAAAATTACCCGCTAGCCCAAGAGTGTAAATATGCGAATAGCCCAAAAGAGTTGTAGGACGTGATGCAAACACATACACACAACATTGGGGTAAGATGAGGACATGGTCTGGAAAAGTAGAACTCTCAGAAATACAGCGCTTTCACTTAATAAAATTGGGTGAACCTGAAGAGACAAGTCGACTAAGGTGGTCCACAAAATATGATACTAAATGCTCAAACTTTATAAAGATGTGTACGTAGAAATATTCGACAGGAATCACAAAAGTTTGGCCGATTCTTGGTGACGAGGACCTCTGGTAGAGGTTATTTTAGTTAAGTTTCTAATTAGAATGGCATTCGCATTATAGATGTTTGTACGTTTATCTGGTATAAAGGTTAACTACAATAAAACTTTCAGATTTTTTAAACTTGTTTAAACGCATTGTGTGATGTGACACAGCTATGGCGGAAGTGTAGTGGGTCGCAATTTATCTGGGTGAAAGCTAGTATTGGTCGCTATTTGGCACAAATAACAAATTAATGTGAATGAGTCCTGTTTCATTTCGTTGTATGATTTTCCCAAATAAAGTAAGCATGGTTTGTAATGTATCCACCGGCTACACACATTGCACATGAACCCCTGGATGAACCTGTATGTGATCATTACTATGTAATGCATATAATATATTACATTCATGCCGCAATTGTATGAGTCACATTTTGGGATATTTTGACATTTCATGCACTTGCCATTCGCTTGTGTCCACTAGTTCCTTACTGACTTTATTTCGCTCGGCTAGAAATGATAAAAAAAAAGGGCTAAAACTCTATTTCCTTCTTCTTCATTGTATAACAAAGAATTAAAAATGTTCAAATGTTTTTGTACAGCCATCAGACACCAATGCGTGCCATCTAGGTTGTAAGGCAGCAAAATCCAAACCTCTTTCAAAAGTGAAATGGAGCAAAGTAAGTGTTTTGGACGTAAATTTAGTTTCTTTACCACGTGGTTGAAAGTGCTAGCGCAATCGAGAATTGTGATGTCATTTCTATTGCTTTCTTTGATGAGCATTGCTGCGCACGCATCTATCAAAGTCGAACATATCCATAAAGAGCCTTTTAAATTCACATACGATGTATTAAAAACCTTAACGGCAATACTTCTTGTATCTAGTATTAAGTTAAAAATTCCAACAATATGCTTGAAATTTTCAATGAAACAAGAGTAATATGATATAGATAAAAATAAAGCATTGTTGTTAGATTTTGAATGTGAATAAGTTGGCGTTTCGATGTCGCATGAATTCATAAAAAATATATCATTGGCAGATCCTTCATCAGAGGATATTTCTATCGGTGGGGACTCGAATGAAAAATAGTTATGTTCCTGTAAAATAGTTGAACCACAATTTGAAACCAATTTAGAAGTACTTTGTTCGGACTTTATGGTTAGACTCCCAGTTTCGTTGGGATCTTCAGGTGCAGTTGTGTGCCCAAACCTCTCGTGGACCCATACAATGTTGTGGGAGACCATGTGTCTGCCCCCGTGGTCACCGGTGTCGCGGCTATTGGTCCGCGCGCCAGAGTTGGGGCGCGATACAAGTTCTAGTATAGGGGTTGTACGAAGAAAGTTGTCCGGTTGATGTTTTAACACAAGTCTTTATTTGTGTCTTTGGTTTCGTTCCCCCCCTTGGTCGGTCCGGTTACACAACTGTATCTCGAAAGCGAAACCCCCATCTCCAATCCCGCGCATGACGGTGTCTCTATCCTCGATCAGCTCTGCCCACTCCCGGAACTGAGAGCCAACTGCTCATGAACCACTGACCCGTGTTGACCGTAGTCAGGAAACCACTCTGCGCTCTCGAAGAGCGAGCCTTGCAACCCCGACGAGCGAGGCGCCTGGAGGTCGTGCGCAGCTAACCACGCATGGCAGAAAGAGGGAGGGGGAACGGGCAAACCGCGCTGCGCGCGAGCCCAAAGGTGAGTGACGAGACACACGGTACAGTAGTTGAACGTTGGATGCAACTGTTAGCCCCTGAAATAATTTGAGAAATATTATGGAATGTCTTGTTAAATAGTAATGAATCTATGTTTGAGTTCACGTTAGTACTTTCTTAAATTTTTTGCGTGTTTTTTTTAATGTACTTGCCTGGAATGGTTGACTTCAAAAATAAACGATCAAAATACATATTTTGAACTGTCCTCCTTTTCCAAGATTCTTCAACTAATGGATCATCCGCATCTTATCATCAGTTAGTGGATAGTTGACCTCAACCTTTTTTAACTTGTTCTTCTTTGGCTTTTTAGGAATGTTAAGACGTATGGCTTTGCATACATCCTCCATTCTATCTTGCAAAATCTTAACAAATCTACCTGGTTTTAAATTAGTTCTGCTGCTTAATAAATCTACTTTTACTTGTTTGGACCAATTCTTCACGGGCGAATTGCTGACTCGATCAGTGTCATATTTAGTGCAAGTGCTCAGCATTATGCCTGTCCAAAAAGGTTCAAACGGTACTAAACTTGTTAAAAAATATTCAGCAAATTCATAAAACCTGAACTCGTTTGTATGAGGCATATAACCTTCATTGATGCTGAATTATAGGATGACTTCTTTATATATAGGTAAACATACTTATAAAATGGACTATCCTTATATATAGTACCAGTTTCTTCATGATAAAGGTCTAGGTCATCGACAGTTGTCTCGGCATTGTCGTCAATAATGGGTGAGTCACTAGAAAGAAATTTTAAGGCATCACTTACTTCTTGAGTGACAATATCCGACACTAGTACAACGAAAAAGTTCCTACATTGGTTCGAAAAGTTGGCGAACGTTTTACACAAAAGAATAACACCGATTCTCTCAAGTATAATTTTTAAAAATCTTTTTACCAGTGATTTTAAACCTTTTAAATGATACTGAAATCATTTTCATGAAGTGAGCACAACATGTATGAACTGTTATAAAAATTTTCATGGAGGTTCTACTAGTAAAAATACCAGTAGTCACGTCAAAACACACATTTAGATAATTTAACCAACTAGTTTTATTCGAACTTTTTATGACAGTGATAATGAGAGCCCAGTTCCAATCTACCACAACTTAATGAATAAATTTAATAAAGAAAGAAGAAACATTGAAATACCATGTTTATTGTGACCACTTAAGACTTATTCAAGAATCGGTAATATGTAACAATTAACTCGTATTACACCAGCATAATACAAGATTCTTTTACATTGTTCGTCATTAGGTTTTTTAACGGTGGAACCAGTAGCATCCAAGTGCAATATAACAGATTCATTCAGTACACGCTCACTGGCCACTTTTAATTGTGTTTTACTAAACAAGTAAAAGCCAAAAGGGCTTTGAAAATATTGAATATACTTGTCAGTAGTTTTTGGTTCAAATAGTGCCTGCGTAAATCAGTAAAATCGTTTTTATCTAGATCATTTCGCGCCATAGCTTCCGAACGAGCTTTTTGAAGAACAGGAAGCGACTTAATGTCCTGAAGGTCTCCCTTTTAAACTATGGTTTCATCGGCTTCATTAATTTTTTCTATGTAATAAGAATTAGGGGTTTGCGTTAATAGTTTGTTTTGAGCGGCTTTACGTTTTTTCCCTCTCAATTGAGTAAATATTCGGTTATCTAAATCATGGTTCTGAGAAACAGGTCCCTTGCTGTGAGCATATACCGTAGCAAAATAAGTTGAAAAGAAAATATCAAAACGGAATATTTTGCAACCTTTATTAAATTGAGAGTGCTTGTACTTTGCATACGCAATACAATTCCCGGTTTTTTGTCTACGGATGTGTTTAAATATCAAAACACAGTAGATATTTAGAGTCGCTAGCATTTCTTTCTCAATTTCGTCCCGTATAGTGTGATTAGGCACCTCCCCAATAACCTGTATAGGAATTGAAAACCTTCCTTCATAATTTGGATAGTTTTTTAGTCTTGGATAGATTAATTGATTTTCGTTTAAATTATTATAACAAATGGGATTAGTTTGCGCAGAAAGTATTATTAATTTAACAGTTTCTTCTCCCTTCTCTATGTCCATCCTGAAACGTTGTCTTACGCAATCAATGTGGTTAACACTGCAACGCACATAGATAACACTCTTCGATTATTTTTTTAACTCTCCGAAATATAACCCACAATTTATTGAAACAACATCTTTAAGTTCTTGTTTGATGTACTGGCGTAATAAATCACGTGAAATTTTCCCGCCTTCAAAAACAACAGAAATACCCGGTGAGCATGATTGAGCTAAAGTAAATATTTTTTCTGGTAAGTTTTCTTAAACGTTTCTATCTGAAGCTGCGTTCTTATTATCCTGCCCACAATTTATTTGCCGAGTAATTTTTAAAGGATATTCAATGTCTTCTTGTGACGAAAATTCATTTTCAATAGGCGGTAAATCGGTGCGGTACAGGCTACTATCACCTTCAATACCACTATTATAATTGAGGACGACAATACCGTTTTGTGTTTGTTTGGTGGAAGATGATTTGTCATTTAAATTAGGCTCAGAACCTATTCGGTTTTCTGTTTAATGGGAATAGTGTTAACCCCTTGAACATATTTCTAACATTATAGGAAGTGCTACGGGATAACCAGACAAGAAGTTTACCAATCATAAACATAGTTGTTTTATTTAAGCACAATCAGAAAGTAAATACACAACTAATGCAAACAAGACAATATAGCGTAAAGCGCTTCTTCACTAAGATCCAAATAACTCTCGGAGTTATGGATATAATCTTACTTTAACAATATCTGAAAATGGAAGGGGAAACATATAGTTATATGTTTGTTGTAAATTATAACAGTAGAACTAATTGACATCGTGGGATTCTATGGTTCTTTCTACGGTTCCCCCAATAATAGCGTTAAGCGCGCGCAATCAAACAATATTTATCATATATTTAAACTTAGACCAAAAACGATAAACATATACGAGTATTTAACTCTAATTGAAATCAACAACGTTGATTTCAAAACAAACGTTAGGCCAAGCCTCTACTATAACACCTAAGTGCCCTGTATACTCCCAGTTAAATAGACAGTTAAATAAACTCATATTCCCCAAACATGCGAACTACAAAGAACGGGCGGTAAGCCTGACTCGCCGAGTACGCCTTGGCGCGCCTAATATATTATGAATAAACAAATATACATTATGAATGTATAACAAAACATAATCAAATCGTAACTATCACTATGGCTTTAACCCTCGTACCCCGCGAGCGTATTGGTATCGACCTGCCCGCAACATTTCATAATTCCTAAGTGTTATTTATAAATAAGTCCAAAACGGTAATTTAGAATGTCGTTCCCCATTTAAGTCGAAAAATGCAATTTTGAATACAAATAAATTACGGTCCCAAGTCGCCGTCCTCACCAAGCCCAGTCGGTGATATAATAAGTGACTATTCCAAAATCGCGATCTCTATATATACAATTATTGCATCCCCAGAGTGGCCTGGAAAGGGAAGGAGGGGGGGGGGGATGATAGAACAAACGAACAGCAAAGAATACGTCTAGTGGCGCCTAGAATGATCCAGGTCCTCCTAGCGACGGAAGTGATAACTCCGTCTGGCCGCGTGGAAGTTTAGTCGTTTCCGGCCAGCCACGGATCGAGACCCGAGCAGACAGTTGGTTTGAAGGCTCCGCCCAGTCTGTTGTGCCAGTTGGAGGGTGAAGGTCAAGGCTCGGGCTTGATGTTAGTGTTTGTGCTGTAGCTGATCACGAGAGTCGGTGAGTGTAGACCCATTCGATATAACGTTAACTAGTAACTTGTTACAATAGCTTGAGGAATATGCGTTTTATTTTATTTTAGATATCTATTTATCAAAGTAAAAATCAATTTTTTATTTTTTCGAGTTTGTTTCAAACCCAACTCATTAAATAAAGCACTGTTTTTCGTCATGTCGGGCATCTTTCCGTCAGCACAAGATCCATAGCATCGATTAAATGTTTCAATGATGACATTTTTGTTGAAATTGTTTCGGTTTTACCTACTTGCGGGTAAATGTCTAGAAGAAACCTCCGACGGGATATTATTACTACAGGTATATTGATGTGGTGAGTGGGTTGTGCTTAAGATAAAATCTTTACTTTGATTTGTTATATTTGCATCTTCGGTGATCAAGGCTCTGTCAGCGTTACAAAATGTGTTTTTTTGCTCGGCAAGTAACAAGGAGACAAAGTCAACTTGTTTTGTGGACTCTGTACTATGTGTGTCGGAAGCAAGATTTTGTATATTATAATTATTGATTAAGGCGTCTTTGTGCCTGAGCTGGAAATGGGAGTTGATTGTTTTGGTGTACACCATACTACTGGGTTTTATAATGTTGGGGCTATTAGTTTTGGTCATACAGTTCTCAAATATGATAACATTAAATGACGAAGAGGAAAATTTAATAGGTTTAGATGTTGTACTAGTGTTGATTCTATTGTCAATGATGTGTGTTGTACGTTTTTTGTTTTTGTTGTGGTGTTTGATCAATGTCGGTGCTTTTACTTTGACTGTGTCTTGTGTTGCACGTTTTGTGTTTTTGTTGTGGTGTTTGATCAACGTCAGTGCTGTTACTTTGACTGTGTCTTGTGTTGCACCTTTTGTGTTTTTGTTGTGGTGTTTGATCAACGTCGGTGCTGTTACTTTGACTGTGTCTTGTGTTGCACGTTTTGTGTTTTTGTTGAGGTGTTTGATCAACGTCGGTGCTGTTACTTTGAATGTTTCTATGTTTATAATTGGTTGGCAAAGGTCTTGTTTTGATGCAACACTAGCATAGCTGTGCTGTTGAGTTTGTGTGTTACTAATGACCCCATGGCTCATGTTACTGCAATTTTCTACTAGATGAATTGAATCGCGAGCATCATTTCTAGAGGTTCTTTTCGAAAGTTTGTCATTTAAAGTAAAAGGTGGAGGAGTTAAAACATAATGTGTTGGAAAACGGATAAGTTTACCGGAGTTCAGCATTTGACATAAATGCGGCCTCATTTTTTTATAAACGAACTCTTCGTGGTCGGGGCTACGGTTGAATGAGATCAATATTACGAGTGCAATCTCAAATACACCACAATCCGGACCCCTCTGTTGTTGAACTTTGTGAAAAACTACTTCAAAATAGTGTGGATATAAGTTAGAATGAATAGATTGTGCCACCTCTGATAATGTCGTACTGTTCAAACTATCAAATATGTGAACAACGCCGTTGTCATAAAATGTAGTGAAAAAGTATCCATTTGTGAAAGAGTTTTTAACGTGAGTGGAATAAACTATCTTCAGAAACTTTGCTTTTGCTGGAATATTTACGATCATACCTGTACAATACGTAACTTGCATCGAATAAGGCGATTGTTCAGATAAAATAACATTAAATTTGTTAACATGATCCGATAATAACCAATCTCTTTCCATCAGATTATTTTGTAACCCTCCCTCAGGCAAATAATCAAAAGTACCTATTGTACCATGGATAAAGACTAGCCCAGCACCAAGAACATCTTTTTTACTCACCATATTCGACAGACAAGCTGGGGTCTCGTATGTTGACAGAATTCACGCCACGGAACGACCTTGTTCGGGTTCAATACAAAAACTCTGTCTGGAAGGTCGGCGTTTGATTCAATTGTTTCACTTGACTAAAGCAATCGGTGTAAAGCGCGCATGCGCGTTATGGTGAATTTAAGTGGATCTCTAGTTCCTCGTGTGCCCGACGTCGCCCCCACCCCCTTAGTTCAGTGTATCTAGGGCGTTGTGCGCAGGCGCCGCAGAAGACGTCGGCGAAGTGATTGGATATTTGTGACTGCTTCATTATGTCATCCTTTCCATTCCTCCTTCCCCCCACTAATCCGAACCGAATATAAGCGAGTGCCCAACAATGAAAGGCACTCTTTGATGCCATGTAGGTCTCTAGGACTGATTAAAATGTAAGTTATTGTAAAAGATGGGAATTGAACTTAGACTATGTTCGGCTACGAGTCAGGTTAGGGTTCAAATTATGGTTAAGATGTAAACAATCTTTTCGGGTCAATTAGGTGTTAGTTTATTTTTGGAACTTACTTATATTTGTTACTATTAGTGTTAGTAGTCAGATGGTTTAAATCTATTGCTATCATGTTACCAACCTTTTTGGGATCAATTAGGTGTTAGTTTATTTTTGGAACTTACATATATTTATCGCTGTTAGTGTTAGTTGTCAGAATGTTTTAATCTATTGTTATTATGTTACCATTTTTTTGGGATAAATTAGGTGTTTGTTTATTTGTTTATTGAAACTTACGTATATTCATGACTGACAGTCTTAATTGTTTGATGGTTTCTATCTCTTTTGACTTATAACTTAAACTTACTCGGCAGCTAGGAATCAACAATCTTGTGGCGGAGCCTTAGGTGAATAGTTAGACCACTGAACTATCAGAGCTGCCTGACAAACAAGTTGTATCTGAAATTAGCGATCAAGGTATTGTAAGGAATAACTTGAATATGTGGTTGTATATATATTAACTTCAACTGCGAGGGAATAGCTAGAAATTTACTCCTTAC